>JBCEWC010004812.1:0-26371 GCA_038996855.1 Solanum aculeatissimum
TAGGGGTTTAGGATACCTTAGGGGACCAAAAAGGGGCTTAGGGAAAAGTTAAATCATGAAAATACCATTAATAAAATGGAACGTTTCATTGAACACAGTGCCCAAATGGCAGCTACAGTGCCGTTTACTGGCACACGAGCCTTCAACTTGGCCGTCCAGTGGCACTTAGCCAAATCTTCACACGAACTCTCAGAGGACTTTCTGTTACACTTCACGAACCACTAAATGGTCCGTTCAACTTGTGACAGGTCGTGTAAGCCACCGTCTAACCTCACTTAGACTCAAAATCATCAGCCAAGCCTTGGCCTAGCCACTATCCATCTTCACGGGACAGTGGACAAACCGTCAAGTGTCAAACGGACCGTCCAAGGTCTCGTTGACTTAGACTTGTCTTAAGGGTGGTGCCAGGCCACCCCAAGTTCACTGTGACATATCACTTGGCCTTATAAGGACCGTGCAAAGTTTCATGGTCCGTGTCAATGTCCTTGGCCACTTGTCAGAGCCTATCTCCAATGGTTTCCGAATTTCAGACAGTCTCACTGTTTGGGCCATATCTCCCTCATCCAAAGTCCAAATTGAGTGAAACCACTTGTGTTGCAAAGATACCTCATAGAGATGCAATTATATATGTAGTAGCTCACATGGTTCATCCCATATTAAAAGTTATGATAGTTTGAAGTACGCCGCCGAAATTGTCCCTCTAGGCCACTTACTAGCCCAATTTACATTCGGCCACTTAAACTCAACCCGTGGCCACCAAAACTCAACCATGGCTTGTAGTACATCATATAATTCCAACCATAAGTAGATTTTGAAAATTTTCAGGTTGTTACATATATATTTTTGGATACTTATCTTTTGAGGGTGAGCCTAGGAGATGTCTTGGCCCCTGTTCCATTCGTTTTAGAGGTGTTGTTGGATATGGAAATGTATGTTTGAGCTTGACTCCTATCATGTTTTATATAATTATGGAAGACTTGCCTTGGTCCCTTTATTCCCTTCTATGTTTGTTGTGTATGTATATTGATGAGATAAAAGTCCCAAGTCCCGGTAACATTCCTATAGGGTGAGTCATACTTCCGCCCCTTAGACTTTATTTTTTATGTGATTCATGTAAATCCTCTTCTCTAAAAAGTCCCCATAGCTTGAGTTCAAAGTCTCGTTTTCCCTAGAATTATTTGTTACTTGTTTATTTCTTATTTATGCTTGGGCAACCAAGGATGTGCAAATGGTATGTTAAGAGGCTTGTTTGGGTTGCCTCCAGGCCACCCATTCACCGTGTCATGTCTAGGACCTAAGCTTTGTTTATGACATGCTTGGTTTTAGAGCACTAGGTTTGTAAATGGTTCTCAAAAGTCCAACACATTTTGTCAAGTAGAGTCTTGTTCATGGTTGTAAAGTGTGCCACAACAATGAATAGGAGGCTGTGAGGTGTTTTAGGCAATGACTCACTTCTTCATAATCTATGTCGTGCTATAGCATTGAATTAAGATTCCCTTTTCCTAACAGATGGTTTTTTGCTCTTTTAGATCATGCCGCCAAGGAGAATGCCACAAAGAGCTTATATACCCAAGGGTGATCCGGCCCCTCCGGTTCCTCAAGCTCCTCAAGAAGAAGAGGGGTCACGCTTGTTAAATACTGTAGTTTCATTGCTTTGTTGGCACAAGTCGTGACCAACCAATTGAATCAAGGAGCCCAAACTCTTAATGTTCCCACCCCGACTTCAAGAGTGAGGGACTTTACGAGGATGAACCCTCCAGAGTTTTATGGCTCCAAAATGAAAGAGGGGCCCCAAGAATTCAATGATGAAATGTATAAAGTGCCAGCTATTATGGGGGTAAGTTCAGAGGATAAGGAGGAACTAGCATCCTATCAACTCAAGGGCCTTGCACAAATTTGGTTTGACCAATGGAAGAAAGAGAGGGAGGATAATGGTCCCATTCCATGGGAGGAATTTAAGGTCGCCTTCCTCAATTATTTCTTCCCTATTGAATTGAGAGACGCAAAGATGATGGAGTTCATGAATCTTAAAAAGGCTCCATGAGTATGAGGGAGTATTCCCTTGATTCAACAAGCTCTACAAATATTCTCCTCATTTGGTTGTCAACTCTAGGTCGAGGATGAATAAATTTATGCCAGAGGTATCCAATTTGGGGAATGAAGAATGTTGCACCACTATGCTTGTGGCTGATATGGACTTGTATCGGCTCATGACTTATGTCAAACAGCTTGAAGGGAAGAAGATTAGAAAAAAAGAAGGGGGTGGGAGTCCAAGGAAGCTCGGTATGATGGTGGTTTTCAAGGCACTGAGGGTGGTCGGTTTCATCAAGGCCATAAATACCAAAGCCAAGGGTCCTCCAATTCCCAAAGCCAAAGGTTTGCTAATGATCGGGTGCCTAACCCTAAGGCCCAAGGTTGAAATGGTGGTCAACTTCTTCCTAAATGGGGAGGTGTGGTGTCACGACCCGAGCCTAGGGCCTAGGAGTGACATGGTGAATAGGAACCCGAGGGACCCCAAACTAGCCTTAAAGCATACACTCATATATTATTGGTTCGGAAGTGCATAAATAACACGTAACACACATAATTCTAAGGGTCACGGAACTTTGGACTCAAGATATGGGGATGTCATAAGGGTAGGAAGTTGAATGGATTCACATAACACATAGCACATAATAACTTAGGGGTGGGTAACTATGACTCATACTATGGGGATAAGATGGGGGCTTAGGATTTTCATCATCATCACAAACATAACATAATTATAGTCAAAGCATAATATATAGGCATAGCATCTTAAACAAATATATAATATGAGCGTCCAATAGAATCTGATATGTTCAACAATACCTCTACATAAGATAAGGCAGGGGTGATGATATGTCCCAGGCTCACCCTCAAGTCATAAGATAGAAAAGAAATAATGTAACATAAGGTAGAGGATGGTGGGTCTTGCCCTTGGAATAAATGGCTCACCACTAGCAACAATCCAAGATCACCAAACTAATCATCCAAAGGTGGATAGATACTCATCTAAAATGGGATGAAGAGAGTATTTCTTAAAGATTATAACCGCTTTTCTAAAAATTACATATTTATAAGCATAACTTTCCTATTTATTTTATTATAAATATTTGAAAATTATATAAAATATTAAAAGTTATAATATTTAACAATTTAAAAAGTTTAAATAATAAATATTTTTTTATTTGACTCTCAAGATTTTATCATTATTTATTATTTAAAAAGTTACGTAAATGTACTAATGGGTTATTAATTCAGGTGTCACAAATCACATGATATGTTATCCTAATATTTTTTCTAGCTTTTGATCACACAAAACACCATCTCCAGTTACTGTAGCTGATGGATCAACTTGTAACAGTGTTGGATATGAGACTATTAAACCAACCTCCTCTATTACCCTATCATCTATACTAAGTCTATCAAAGTTGACTTTTAATCTAATTTTTATAAGCAAAGTTACTAGAGATCTTAATTGGTATATTTCATTCTTTCCTGATCATTGTCTATTTCATGACCTTAAGACAAATTATGTTATTGGTAAAGGACATGTAATTGATGATATCTACATCTTTGATGAATGGGAGTCTTGATTTGTTGCATGCTCAAGTGTCGTCTCTCCATTGAAGAACATTGTCGATCGGGATATCCTTCTCTACCTCTGTTAAAGAAGCTTTATCCGTAGTTCCATGAAATTTCGTTCGTGGAATGTGAATTCTGTCGATTTGTAAAATATCATCGCAGTCCATTAAGTCCAAGGGTTAACAAGTAGGCCGAGTCGGCATTTGAGTTACTTCATTTTGATGTTTGGGGACCATGTCTATCATTTAAAAAATTGAGCATAAGTATTTTGTCACTTTTGTGGATGATTTCTCATTGATGACTTGAATTTATTTTATTAAGAGTTGTTCTAAAATGTTCAATCACTTTTGTGTCTTCAGTGTTGAAGTTAAGACTCAGTTCAATGCTTCGATACATATTCTAAGGAGTGACAAGGCTAAAGAATATATGTCAAAATTATTTTGGACATACATGAGACAACATGATATTCTCCATCAGTCTTCATGTATTGATACATCTCCTCAAAACGGAGTTGTTGAAAGGAAGAATATGCATTTATTTGAGACAATTTGAACACTTTTGTTCCAAATAAAGGTTTTTAAACTGTTTTGGGCGGTTGCAGTCTCCGCATCTTGTTTTTGATTAATTGCATGTCATCTAATATGCTTGTTAGTAATATGCCTTATAAAGTTCTTTTCCCAAATAAGCCACTATTTCCAATGGAGCCTAAGGTATTTGAAAGCACATACTATGTTTGAGATGTTCGATCGTAAGTAAATGATTTTTGTGATCTTTTTAATGGAATATAAAATTTGTTAGTTTTTTGTGCTTAGAGAAGCAAACGAAAAAAATGCAAGGGTAAAATATATGTGGTAGGAAAAATAACTGAAAAAGCATTATCACATACAAAATCAGACAAATAAGGGAGAAAAATAGATCTTCTGGTTATTCTGCACAGGCCTGTACTGTAGATGACACATCTATTATAGGAGTAGGTGTACATGATGAGTTGGAGGTAGAAGTATCAAGAGTTTGGGGGTGAAGATTGAGAGGGACTGGACTGAAAGAAAGTTGTAGGTGGAGGACTAGTTACCGGTAAAAGGGAAAAATTATTAGGAGCATCAGGTAAGTGAGAAAAATGGACAAATCAGTAGGTGAAGTAGGAGAATTGGCTACAGAATCCAAAGGGACGAAAATATTAGACTTAAAAGAACTAGGAAAAAGTTGTGACATAGGCACACTATGGGAAAAAGGGAAGATGGATTCATGAAACTTTACGTCGCGACTAATAGTGACTTGTTTGTTAAGAAGATTGAGTAATTTATATCCTTTTTCTGAAAGGATACCCTAGAAAAACTCCAGGGATAGCTCTTGGAGATAACTTGTCTTTATTTGCATACAATGTTGACACAAAAATTAGGCAATCAAAAGTCTTTAAATGTGTGTAACTGGGAGGTTTGTGGAAGAGTTTCTCATAGGTTGTGAGATGGTTAAGAATCTTAATAATGTGTGTGGCTATTAATAATGCTTCCCCTCAATATCTTGGCTGCAAATAAGATTGATACATAACTGCCCTACATATCTCTAAAAGGTGCATGTTCTTTCCTTTCAACCACCCTAGTTTGTTGTGGGGTAGTAATGTATGAAGTTTGGTGCACAATCTCTTGAGAAGAACAGACTTTAGTAGACAAAGTTCCGAACCCAAGTTTATCGGCATTATCTGATCTCATAATTTTAATTTTCTTTCCAAATTGTCTCTCAACATAGGCTAAAAAGGATTTCAAAATTGGCAAGACAGTTGCTTTTGTAGACATAAGGTAGGTCCAAGTTGTTCTAGATAAATCATCAACAATGGTAAGAAAGTATTTCTCCTCTTTATAAGTTAGACTTTTGTAGGGTCCCATGTGTCTATATGAATCATGTCAACGTAATCATGTGAAGTAATGTTGCTAGTAGGGAAAGATAGCTTGGATTGTCTAGCCATGGGACATATATGACAAAAAAATTATGAAATTTAAATTGTTGTAGTTTAAGATCATGCATATATTTCAAAGAAGCATAAGGCAAATGATCCAATCCATAATGTTAAATTCTGTTAGAAGTAGTATTTTTTGAATTAAAATTTATTTTATTAATGGAAGCAGGAGTACACTCACTAGAAATAGTACTTGGTAAACAAGAAAAAGACTCAACATTAGAAACTACAGTACTATTGGAAGAAAATGAACTACACTTGTTATTTAAAGAAACTAGGGACTTGGAAAGACTGGATGTAGATGTGTCATTCTTCAACAAATGTAGACCTCCAAGTTTCACCAAAAATCTTTCTCCTCCACATTGTATATCCCTGTATAAAACACCACATTTTAGTGAAAAAAATTTCTACATCAATTGACTCATAGAGAAGAGATTATGTTTGAAGGAAGGTATATAGAAAACATTAACCAAAATAATATGTTCTCTTAAAAATAACATCTCCTATATATTTGACTTTGAACTTATGTGAATTTTGTAAAGTGACAGAAATAGGGCTAAGTAATGATCTAAAATTGTCAAAAAAAATTTTGTTAAAAGTCATGTGATGTGAGGCCCCTGTATCTATTATCCAAGAATTTGATTGAAATCTTATAAGATAGGATGTGTAGATTGCAAAGAAAGCAGAAATATCAGTCACATTTGCATTGTGTTGTTCCTCTGTACCAATTCTATTATGTACTAATCTGAACATGTGAATGAGTTGTTTACATTGGTCCTTAGAGAAGCTTTGAATGTTAAATCCAAAAGATTTGTTATTCCCATTTAACCTAGCTTTTTGTGCGTCACTCATAACAATATTTTTTTCTTGTGAACTTATATCTTCAACTACATTAGCATTTGCTCTAACATTGTTGAAAGGCTTCTTTTATTTGTTAGTGAAATTAAAATCCATTGGGTAACCTATCAACCTGTAACACCCCTGCCTAGTATGACTTGTCTTCTTACAATAAGTTGTTTCCTGAGCTATTATTCTAAATATTCTATAAGAAGACTATGAGTTTTCCTTTCCAAAGTTAAAGTTCCTGGGATCATTCCATTTTTACTGACATTAACGATATTCCCAAAGTGCACCTCCTTTTATGATTCCTGATTTAGCATAATTGAATAAGCTTGACTTGTGTTAGGTCATGATTTCATCATGAGGATATTGGCCCTAATTGTTGAATATGCTTCATTCAAACTCATGAGAAATTGTAAAAGCTTTATATCTTCATTAATTTTCTCATAATGTTCTTTTGCTCCGCATTTGCAATCACAAGTACACCCTATAAATGTGTTGAAAACTCTCTGCAGATTCCATAATTTGTTGAAATATCTTGCAATATTACTTGCACTTTGTGTAATGTTGTTTAAATCTCTTTGTATTTGAAATTACTTTGAACCATCCAACTGACAATATCTCTCCTCCAATTCATTCCACAAATCCATAGCTTTTTGTGAATACAATAGACTTTCAGAAATATCTTTCGACAAACCATGTAATGACTATGTCATTGCATCTTCTCCACTAATCGAAGAGGGGTGAGTTTTTATTCAGAATTTCTAATTACTTATTTATGAAGCACAATTTGTTTTTAGCTGAGAGTGAAGTTAATATTCTCCTTTTCCTGTTACCATATCAAAACTCACATTCAATAAGGTGAATCTGAGGGATTCAAATAAAAGGGATGATTAGGAGGAACAATATCATATGATATTTTCTTAGCAAATTCACTCGAAATCTAACTTGTCCAAGTGTTCTCTATCATCTTAAACTTGAAAAAATGAAGAAACAAATATGTATTCAGAACTACTCTGATACCATGAAAGAAATGAGAAATTAAGCTAACACAGTTTGAAATTTTCTTTTGTATATTTCACCCTGAAATATTGTATACAATGCTATGCCTATTTATGCTACTAGATTAAGGACTGGAAATGTAAATTCAATACTTTATGAGGAATGTAAATAAATAAAAATAAATTTGTAAATTATTGGAACCAACTTATTCTCATCCAAGTGCCATTTATATTGTATGCTAAAGTTTACACTAACTATACTGTGTATCACATTTGTTGGGTTGATAAACAAATAGTTCAGGTGTGTATACCAAGAAGCCAAGACGGGCCCAAATTCAGAAAGAGCTCAATAACATGTAATCGTTCATAATCCAACTGTGTCATGTCCAAAATATTTTTGAATTTGTGTCTTCTTTTTCTATTGAAATTGTAATTAAAATTTGTGAAGTATCTCGAATGTTCGACCATTCTTGAAAATGAATGTGTCAACATGTGATAAAAGCTATAATTAAGAACGTGCTCAGGTATGGTTGGATAAATTACATAATTCATGTACGGAAGGTTTGAGAGAAATAAAGAAACTTTTCTGACATAAACAATTATTAATCGTGTATTTTTTTAGTATTTCCACAAATATTATGATATATATATTATAAACTACTGATCAAAGAGCAAAAGAATGAAATAATTATATTCTATACAGATTGAGGCCATAACCAAAATAAAAAATTGTTATGTGATGAACAAGTGTGTTTTGCTCTCCTAAGATGAAATCATACGAGGATAACCAGTATCAAATAGTTAAATAATCGTGGGGATAATTAAGACTATTGAAAAATAAGTAGCAAGGATTTGAATAAAACACACCAGGCCAAATTAAAAATGTCTTTAGATCCTCTACCTTGAATATACATACTTTTGTATTTATGTATAATTAATACAACATTAAAACCGATCCAATCCTATACAATAATTATGGAAATGTGTAACTCCCACAATGGCTCTGCCCATCTTCTACACGCATGTCATCATTGCCACTGCTAATATAAGCAGACAAATTCAAATACTTGTCTTGCTGCTCAGAGTTAGCCCTCACATCCCTCCACCTTGCCCTGCATATCACACATCTGATCCATCTTCTTCTGTTACTTCTCTTCCATTCCCTCAAGCATTCTTCATGTAATGGATTTCTACAAGTACTACAAGCTGACAATCTTTCTTCCTGGTTCATTTCTTCCAAACACACTGGACACGTTACACCCTTGTCTATCTCTATTTTCATCACTGAACATTTTGACCGTTCTTGAAAAAACAATTCGTGGAACCTGTTTTGAGACATGATACAATTAATTACTTTTTTAAATGCTTAAATTTTTCGATGAAATGAACACATGCTATAATTTGAAATGATATTAGAAGAAATAAAAAAAAGGGAAGTCCAAATGTAATTAACGGTAAAGTTGTACGTGTGACCTATAATTAGTTACATTAATACTAAAAAATGCAAATTTTCAATGGAGGTGTATGTCCAAACACAGCCGAAAATATGGGATTTTCAACGGAAAGTCCGTTGGAAATATTGTCTATGAGACAATTTCAAATGAAAATTGAGATGTTTTAGGTCTGTAGTGCAGTTTCAAATTGTAAAATTAGTCACTGATTGTTATGTCAGGACAAATTGCTTCATTGCACCCCCTTAGTGTGTGATCATTCCCAAAACTCTACATGAACGCAAAATACATACTTTGTGCGCTCGACTGAGCAAACAATATATATAATAGGTCAAGTTGATCAAATCTCACTTCCGAAAAAAGCATTCACATATTTGGTCCATGAAAAGAAAGAAATAAGCTTAGACATCGTACTAGGCATGCTGAGACATATAATATAATTAAATAATTAGAATTTTGCTCTCAGCTCTAACCTTTCTCGAACATTAGGGTTTGCTAGTGATTCTGTTGAGATGGGTAAGGTGACAAGGCGTTGGAGCTCGCATGGACGGAGGGTTCGCCGGAGAAGGCACACATCATCGACAGAGACACCTAATACACGAATGAACACGAATAGAATGTGTTTACATGGGGCAGTTCGATCAGGGCAGCTGCATGATGGGGTGGTGGAGAGGTTAACAGTGTACACATTTCCGGTTGCGCCTAAGATAAAGAAGGTGGTGTCATAGTGGTGGAGGAGGCGGAGATGGTGGCTGACTGCACGGATGATTCGGTCGGAGAGTGATTGTGTTGGCATCAAATGGCAGCGATGACGATATTGGTGGTGGTTATCGGAAGGGGTGGAACTAGATCCGGTGGATTCCATTTTTGGAAATGATTAGTTACCAATTACTTTTTGGGAAGTTAGAGAAAGGTTATAATGGAATTTGGTTTTGGTATGTTTGGTAGGAAAAGGCAAAGTGTGATAAAGATATTCTTTGTAGAGTTGGGAGGGTTATCGGATAAGTTAGGTTATACGTCTCACATACCTTTGACTTGGTTCTTTTGATTTCTGCTAAGTATATTAGGTTAACCACGTCACGTATGGACCAATTCCAACTTCCAAAAGGAAAACATGAATTGTAATTTTTATTTGTAGTGAAATTAATAGATGATTGAGGAAGGTAGAAAAGTTTTTTTAATTTTGTGTCATTTTAAAATAGATTAAAAACAAAGATAAATAAATTGTAATGAAGAGAATAATATTATCTTAGAGTCTAGCCTTTTCTCTGGTTTCAATCAATCTCTCCAGAATGTTTGTTCTAGACGAGGTTGATGATTTCAGGGGGATTTGATATCCATGTATTGGTGCATTTATGATTACGTTTAAATCTGATTGGTCAGCTAATTATTAATATGATTGTGTTTATTGCGTAAAATAATTTCTTGAATTGATGAATATCTACGGTCCCTGGGAGGCAGGTTAGTCAATTCAAATGGCGAAACGTGAAATTTTATGCAATTGCTTCATTAGTATCCAAAAGAAGAAAAAATAGTGCTGTCAATATTTTTAATTTGTGCCATCTTTTTCAGCCTATGAAAAATGAAACTGTCAAAATCAAAAAAGAAATAAAACAAAACAATATATAATAGCATTTTCGGACCTTTACAAAATAGAAAGTTGAACAGCCCCAATGCCCAATATATTGATAGTCATCACGGCTGTGTGTTTGATGGTGAGGTAATAACATGTCTTAAATCTTGGGTATAGAAGTACTAAAGGAGTGAAAACATGGTCAAAGAAGCACAAGACATTTTTTAAAATCTCAAACGATGATATAAAAATAATGATAAATTCATTTCTTAAATCGATGAATATCTACAATTGAGATTCTTCTCTATTTATTATTGAAAATTTGATAAGACCATATGTTATTGATAGTTTTAGTATAACTAATTTTTTTAACACATGTATGCAGAGTCAAATAATATAAGATTCATATATCTATCTATATACTATATTAAAAGTGTGAATACCCTTATAAATGTTGTTTGAACTTTTTGCCCTTCATTAAAAGTCTCTTCTTTAGATAAAATCGTCTTTTCACTATTTTTCCTTAAATTATTTAATTATATGTATAATATTGACATTTAAAATATATGGAAAGAAGCGATAAAAGGAAAAACTCTTAAATCTTTCTTATTTGATAGACTTTTACTTCTTCCTTATTTGAATCAAGAAAATAAATTCTAATTTACCATGGGTTCTAATTAGTGATAAAATTTATATATATAGGACGTTTATAAATAAATAGTTTATGAAAATTAGTGAATTATTTATTTTTTATAAGTTCATAATTAAATTAATTTTTTCTCTATAATGTTTCTTATCAAACGAGGTACACGCTTTGATCACGCGCAAAGCGCGTAAGGCGAAACTAGTATATATAAAAGAAGATTGGGAGCCCATCTACGTGACACTCTCACATAATTCTTATTTTTTTAAAACAATTCAATATTTTTAAAATCAATTAAATAGTCCCACAAAAGTTTTAAAAATTCAAAAAGTGTTGCTTATGATTTAACGACACTTTCACCCGTCACAACCATTCAAAAAAGTCATAACCATTCAGAAAAGTCACAATCCTTCGAAAAGGTTACAACCCTTCAAAAAGGTCACAACCCTTCGAAAAAAATCACAATCTTTCAAAAAAGTCTCACCTCTTCAAAAAACTCACAAATTTTCGAAAAAGTCACAACCATTTAAAAAAGTTACAATTTTTCAAAAAGGCCACGACCCTTAAAAAAAATTCTCACATAATCTTATTTATTTATTTTCTTAAGTAATTTAATATTTTTAAAATCAATTAAATAGTTCAACAAAAGTTTTAAAAAAAACACAAAAGACGTCACTTCTGATTAAACGGTACTTTCACATGTAACAACCATTCAGAAAAGTCACAACCCTTTGAAAAAGTCATAACCCTTCAAAAAAATCACAACCCTTCGAAAAAGTCTCAATTCTTCAAAAAAGTTGCAATCATTCGAAAAAGTCACACCTCTTCGAAAAAGTCACAAAATTTTAAAAAATTTACAACCCTTCGAAAAAGTCACACACTTTTGAAAAAGTCACAATTTTTCAAAAAAGTCACGACCCTTCAGAAAAGTCACGATCCTTAAAAAAAAGTCACAACTCTTTGGAAAAGTCATAATCATTCGAAAAAGTCACACTACGTAAAAGTCACAATTTTTCAGAAAAGTCACAACCCTTCAGAAAAAGCACAACCCTTTGGAAAAATCATAAGCATTTGAAAAAGTCATAACCCTTCAAAAAAGTCGCAACCCTTCAAAAATGTCACAACTTTTTGGAAAAGTCACAACCATTCGAAAAAGTCACACCTCTTCGAAAAAGTCATAATTTTTTGAAAAAGTTACAACCCTTCGAAAAAGTCACAACCATTCGAAAAAAAACCTTTTTGAAAAGTTTACAATTTTTCTATAAAAGTCACAACCCTTTGGAGAAGTAACAAGTATTCGGAAAAGTCACAACCCTGTGGAAAAGTCACAACCATTCGAAAAAGTCACAACTCTTCGTAAAAGTCACAATTTTTCAAGAAAGTCACAACCCTTCAAAAAAGTCACAACCCTTCGAAAAAGTCACATCTCTTTGAAAAAGTCACAAACCATCGAAAAAGTCACAACCCTTCAAAAAAATCATAATTTTTCGAAAAAGTCACAACTCCTTGAAATAATCACAACCTTTCGAAAAAGTCGCAATCCTTCAAAGTGAACAACTATCTGTTATTAATATAATACAATATAATTAAATAAACATAATGTAATATAAAATATATACTAAATTAATTTTTAAGTTGGGGGTATTATAGTAATCTTTTTAGAAAAGTAACGACCCTTCGAGAAAAACACAATTTTTAGAAAAAGTCACAACTCTTCAGAAAAGTCAAAATCCTTCGAAAAAGTCACAACTCCTTAGAAAAGCCACAATCTTTCAATCTGAAAAATTATCTACTTTCAATATAATAATATAATATATAATACAAAAAATACATTAAATTGATTTTTAATTTGGGGGTATTATAGTAATTTAACATTCAAGTTAGAGAATACAAAAACTATTGAAAAAATAATTATATGGAGAAACAATGTTATAATCCAAAAATATAATTGAAAATAACAAGAACTTTAGCAATATTACATTAATAAAAGTTCTTGAGATAAATCTATAATGCTAAATTTTTTATATAGAAAGAACTTAATAACTTTAGAATATTTTATTAATTATAATATTAAAATATATAAACTTAATTAGATTACTTATGACCGCGCTTTATGCGGGCCAATTCCCTAGTTTATAAAATAATATATTAGTTATAATTGTCTAATGAAGTCCCCATAAAAACTAAGTGATCTAAAATTCATGTAAGTAACTTCAAATATTATCCCTCCACCCGTATATTCCAAAGCCAACCATTTTCCCCCTAATCTCTTCCTTTTGTATTGTTCTTCTAAAGAATTTAAGTTCTACGGAGCATAAATTCAATAATTAAAGGGCAAAAAAATTAAAGACCAATCTGGAGTTGACAAATAGTTGAATTGAATTGGATTGGATTGGATTGAATATGAATTGAGTTGGAATGGATCGGATTACAATGCACACATATAAAATATGAATAAATATGAATTTGATCAAAGATGATTTGGGTAAAATAATTCTAGACAACTTTAATCTTCTAAAGCCATAAATTAAAGTTAAATTGTTAATAGGGATGATTTCAAATATGTACGAAAAAGTTATTAGTGTACAAAAAATATAGTCAAAAAAATAATATAAAATGCAACCAAATTCGCTTATTTAGTCACGATTTATTTCTATTTAACCGTGGCTAAATAATATTATTTTTGTTTTTTATTAGCCACAATTTATTTTTATTTTTTATTAACGGCAATTTGACCATGGTAAAATAATTATTTTCCTTAGAGATACGTATCAAAAACACACTTAAATTATCTCTTTTTTTTAATTTCATACCTAAACTATTGGAAGTGTGAGTTTCATACCTAAACTATCAATTATTAGTTTTTGAAACACACCTCAGTGGTGTGTGTAGTACGTTCTCTCTTTTGATGGAAAAAAACCTTGCCACATGGATAAAATATTCCATCTTGACAAAAATTAAATAAACTATTAATATTATTCAAAAGTTAAAGATTAAAGTATTAATATTCTCCCCCAAAACATATTATTTTTTATTTTTAAAAAATTAAAATTTAAAATATTTTTCTCGCCTACTCCACCTCCATCCCCGCGTACCCTCTCCACACCACACCCCCACCCCCAACAATCCCCGCCCTTTTATTTTTGAAAAATATCTTTTATATAATATTTATACAAAATTCAAACTTCACCCCCTCCCCCACTCCTTCCTAAAAAAATTGATATTATTTTTATTTTTTAAAATAAATAAAATTCTATTCCACCCTCATCTAACTCTTTGTTCCTAATTTATTTTTATTTTTTATATTTTTTTCATAGATTTGTACACATATTTTTTCTACTTGTGTACCGAATATAACAGAAATAAAAAAAATAAAAAAATCTTGTGGCAAGTAAAAAATAATTTTCTAAAAATGAGAAAAAATAAAAGCAGAGGATTAGATGGGTAGAGTAGAATTATATTTTCTAAAAAAACTTAAAATAATATCTAAATTATTATTTTAAGAGGGAGGGGGGAGGGAGGGACGAAGTAAGAATTTCTTTAAAATATTTTGTATATTTTTATATATACGATGCGAGAAAATGGTAGAGTGGGTAAGAAAATATTTTATATATTTTTTAAATAATAATACTTTAATATTTAACTTTAACTAATACTATAATTTTTATTTGATTTTTGTCAAGGTGAAATATTTTGTCCATGTAGAGTGTGATGTGACATTTTTATAAAATAAAAGAGAGAGTGTAGTACACACATCATAGTGAGAGTGTAATAAAAGAGAGAGATGTGTTTCTCAAACTAATAAATTAGAGTTTAGGTAAAAAAACTCACACTCCCTATAGTTTAGGTGTAAAACTTAAAAAAAGAGGATACTTCAGGTGTGTTTTTATACTTATCTCTTTTTTTTTAACAGTTAAATAATGTATATGTAATGTATGAATGTTGTATAAATAGTGCATAAACATGTGTGTATTGTATAAATGGTACATGAATATGTATATATAATAAATAAATAATTATATAATGTATTGATATTCATATACATAGTTATTTAGTGTATATGTAATATGTTGATACTGTATAAATAGTTATGTAGTGTATATTTAATGTATCAATATTGTATAAATATATATGTATCAATGTTGAACAAAATGCTATATAAACATGAATATATAATGTGAAAATAATTATGTAGTGTATATGTAATATATCAACACTGAATAAATGTGTAAAATCGTGTATCAAATTACATAAATAATTATGTAATGTATCTCTATTTATTTGTCTATCATGCACTCTCACCTAAATAAATTATAAAAAACAAACAAAAAATAATAAAATAATACAAATATTTATTTTTTCACAAAAAAGTGAAACAACTAAAAAAAATTTAAAAAAATGAGAAGAGAGTAACAAAAAAAATCTAAGTAACAAAAACGCTTTTCGTTTAATACCGTTATTCAAACTGTGGCTAAATAGTATTAAGGATAAATTACGTAACTAAGCAAACATATGGTATGTATTTACATTAAATCACTATTGTTTGAAAAAAATTACAATTTATAGCTAGTTAGAGTTTTGTTTCTAATTTCTCTATCCTCTCTTCCTCTCTCTCTGTAATTTCTTGCCAGATATACAAATACATATGTATACCAGCTGCATATATACAATTATTTTGATAGATTTACATATATAATTCATATATGTAATTTTTCCTTGTTAATAATCAATCCCTACCACCTCAACCCCACTCCTAAATAAATATTTTTTAAAAAAAAATTCTTTTTCATATGAAAAAGAATTTAGATTTTCATACACCCCACCCTCACCCGCATCTTTGTCGACTTTAATTTTTAAATTTAAAAATATCAAAAAAAATTGTCCATCATATCCGCCCTTCACTCATCCTACACCTCCACCCTCCAAACCCCAACCCCAACACCCCAAACTTTTTTGTTAAAAAAATAAATTTTTCACCACCCTGCCTCTTTCCAACCTACTTCTGTCCCCCACCCCACCCTCCTAGTTAAATAAATATATTTATTTAAGAAATAATTATGTAATTAGTCAAGATTTTTAACTTATTTGTTAAAAATAGCTACCCTTTTAAAAAATTATTAATTACAAGAATAAATTTTTAAAATGACAATTATTAGATAGTTTATTACGAGTTTTAGCAGTAGATTAGTTGCAACTTATAGCAAATTTAAAAAAAAAAAAAAAAAAAAAGATAGACACATAAAATGCTATTAACATATTGTTCTATGTAAAGTGAATATAAGATAGAAACATAAAATGCAAAAAATAATCCGTAAATAAAAATTACATTTATTTACAAACAGATTCTTCATCCAGTTATCCTTTCTTCTCTTTGCCCTTTCATTCTAAACTAGTTTGGTTGTTAGCCAGCAGTTTTGGCTTTCTAGTTTGCTTTATTCTGTATTAAAACAACATTTTCTAACTAAACTAATATAGTTATATATATGTCTCATAAGAGAAAAATCAGTCCCACCTACTGATTCAGTGTAGAAGGTTAGATTTTTGTAATAGTTGTCAAAGTAGGAGATAGCATGCAATCAGTGGAATAGTCATAATCGTGATTTATGTCCCTCTCTTTTTACAAAAGGATAGATTCACTAAAACTGTCAAAAATCAAACTTGTACATTACATATTCATTTATTCTTTTTAATAATTGTAAATGTGATTTAATAATTTGTAATCTTGTTTCCCACATCTTTGGATTTCGTCATTTATACGTGATAATTGAACAAAGTGCAATAAAATTTGAATAAAGTGTAATTCGCTTCTAAATTTCTATTTGATTCAATACTTTTGATGCTTATATGAGAAAAGAGAAAATTAGATCAAAACATTGGATCTGTGAAATAAGGAAGAAAGAATACCATAGACATTCTTGAAAAATAATATACAAAGTAATCTGGGAGAAGTTCACAAATACCCTTTTTAGGGGATAACCTTGATAAAATGCCCCCAATAAGGATGGCTTTGCAAAAATGCCCTCAATTCCTTAAAAATTTATTTTGAGACAAAATTGTCCCTTAACTATTTCATAAAATTAACTTATGCCTTATAGGCAAGATCTTACACTGTTGAATGTAAGTATAATTTATCAGAAACACTAAAACCCTTGACTTAGATGCAACAACAAGAGTAACTTATACCTTATGGGCAAGATGTTATAATATTGTGCCCAGTATAATTTTTGAGATACACTATAACTCTTGCCTTTGAGGCAATACCTGCTTATGCCTGATGGACAACATCTTGCAACTTTGAATGTAAGTATAACTTATTGAACATGTTATAACTCTTGCCTTTGAGTTATTTATTGAAAAATGCATTTATAAAAAAAAAATTCTTATTTTAATTATGGATTTAACAAACTATTTGTATAAGTTTAAAAAAAAAAAAAATCTGTCTTATAGGCAAGATCTTACGCTGTTGAATGTAAGTATAACTTATCAAATACACTAAAACACTTGACTAAGAGGCAACAACAAGATTAACTTATGCCCCATTGACAAGATGTTGCACTATTGTGCTCAGTACAAGTTCTGAGCTACGTCATAACTCTTGTCTTTGAGGCACTACCTACTTATGCCTCATGGGCAAGAAAGGAAAGGGCAGAAAAGTAATTTGGTCAACTTAAAATTCAAAAATGAGTATTTTATTACATTTTTCATATTAGGGGTAAAAAATCAAAATCAGACCATTTTTGGGACACTCAGTGTAATTTTCTCAAGTAATCTATTGTTGTAGAATTTAATTAAACACTTTGTATGTGTAAATTATTTATTCTGATGTCCTTTCTTTTATTTAAGAATACGTGGCCTCTCCTCCAATAAAAAAATTATTGAGCTAGTTTCAAATATATACAATAAAATAATTAATTTACAACAAATAAAGTTATGCTTTATTTACATTAAAAATAATTAAAAGTCATTGAAAGTATACAATGACTATACACTATACCTTGTCAAAAGTTATAAAAAGTATACACTGATTATACAATATAGTACACTTATATATGAGTTATACACTGGGTCGGCTGAAGGGTGAAGCCACTAAAGCAACTGCTTTAGGCCCCCCAACATTGAAGGCCCCAAAATTTTAATTTTTATCTTATAAAAGTATGTATAAAAAGACATTAAATGTTATATTTCATTCTTAAAATGTGATAAAAGTTGTTGAAATCAATTCAGATTTTACACTCTTTTCATTTTCATTTATGTGATTTTTTTAATTTTTAGTTTTTACTTAAAAAATGACGTATTTTCATATTTAATTAAAAAAATTAATTTTAAAGCTCTTGTTTTAACCTTAATAAAATAATTTATTGCTAAAAAAATTTCTATAATTTATTTCAGATTATAAGTTTAAAAAAAATCATTTTTCTTATAATTGTATCTAATTATATATATTCACATGAATTAAAGATATATATGTGTGTGTGTGTATATATATATATATAAGTGGGAATCGAATCATCACTGACAAAGTGAAAGTTTAGATAGTCAACCAAGTGAACTATTATGATTTTTCAATGAAGTCTCTTTTAGAGTTTATTATACCATTGTTTTGCTTCAAAATGAACTTGAATAATTCTAATGTATGAAATCAGTTTTACATTTACTTAATGGTATAAATTGAGATTATTAAATTATGTGAACTCATAAAAATATCTCATAACCGTTAGTATATATTTTTTATATAAATATGTATTTAAATTTGAGAGAATAGAGTGAATCAAAATAGGTACAAAACGATCATATATCATCTTTTAAAAAAAGTAAAAACTAGAATGAAAACATATAAAATTTTATTAGATATTAAGGTCTCGTATAAAGATTTGGTTTAGGCCATCGATTTCTTTGAGTTGTCTCTGGCTATACACTGACTATATATTAGGATACACTCAAAAAACTAAATATAGATTAATTATACCTGAAGTATACATTGACTATTCAATTTCGATCAACTTGAAATCACCTCTAAATAGTCTCAAATTTTAAATATGAAATCATCTCAATATTTCAAGTTCTTTGATATATAATTTGCTCGAAACGATTTAGATTTGTGGTGTGTCAGATTTTAAAGAAAAAGAAAAAACAACAAAGAAGAATAAGACGCAAAGAAAAAAAGGAGAAGACGCAGAAGAAAAAGAAGGAAGAAGAGAAGCCATTAATGGCAAAATGGGAAGGAAGAAGAAGAAGAAGTTTTGGCCAATTTTAGTAATTTTTGAAAATTTGGCTAAAATTTTGATAGCCGAATGGTCATTTCGTATAATTTGCCAAAACTTAAATACTAATAGTTCGTCAGATTGAAGAACAAGTAAAAATAACACTACATTCCTTGGAATAACTCCTAAAATTTTATATCAAGCAAACATGTCCTAAAATTAATTTTAAAATTACTTATTCTTTATCCCTCTTACCAAACGGCCCTAAGTACTTTGAGATATACTTTTTCTATTTAGAGCGCATTAGTATTTCTAACTTATAATTTTGACTTATTTTTGTTATTTTGTCTTAAAAATAAGTGTTTATAAGCACTTTTTAACTTTATCAAAATACTTCAAAACTGATTAAAATCTTAAAATAAGTCAATCCAAACGATACTTTTTAATCTAATTTCATACAAAATTTTTATTCTTTGTTATCATTATTATTTTTTAATTTTATTTATTTGCTATTTTTAAAATTTCATTTAATTTTTTTAAAAGAAAAATTCTTGCGATTGTTGTGTTAATGAGGTATCATCGAAGACTACATTAGTCATTCAATGAGACAATGCTCAATCATTCGTAATTATTTTTTAATCTAAATAATTAGAGAATATCTTTATTTTTTGCATTTTGTTTTAGATAAAAAAATTTGGCACAAATTGACAGAAAAGTACTATTTAGGGGTAGTTTTGTAGTTAAAAGGGATTGAAAAGGTTAGATAGGTCAATTTATTTAATTGTTTTACTCAAAATACCCTTCAAATTTTTTACTCATAGGGTTATTATGCCTATTTGGGTAATAACCACTAGTTTTCTACCATCTTAGCATTTCCCTCCACATCTTAGCTTTCTCTCCAAAATTACCAACTTCACAAACAATATACCGTCTTCCGAAGGTCTGAAATTTTCCTGAAAAAAATAAATACAATCAAAATCCACCTCATTTGGTCGGTATTGAATTGAATAAATAAATAATAATATTTTATTTTATTTCAATTTCATAAAAAAATATTTTTCAATGAATTTTAATTAACATTTTATTCTATTTAGTTGTTTTTATTAAAATTGACCTCCAGTGGTCGATATTCTTTTAAAATAGAATATTGACTTCCAGAGGTCAGTAATTTTAATCTAATAAATAAAAAGAGTATATTTTTTGTTCCTTTTAATCACAACAGTTTAATACCGACATTTTGAGGTCGCTATATTAACTTTAAAAAAAATAGAATATTGACTTTTAGAGGTCGATAATTTTAATCTAATCAATATATCGAGTGCACTTTCATTCCTTTTAATCACAATAGTTCAATATCGACATCTTGAGGTCGCTATATTATTATTTTTTAAATAGAATATCGACTTTCGGAGGTCGCTAATTTTAATCAAATAAATAAAAGGAGTACACTTTTGGTCCTTTTAATCACCATCGTTCATCATACCCATGATCCTACAACCTTCATTAATTCATCTCTATATTTTTTCCGTTACTCTACCTGTTGACGCCCAATTTTGACTGACCTATAACTTCTTTTGGATTGTCATTTGATTAAATAGATATTTTTAAATTTTTTAAAATAAAAGAATTTATTTTCAATTTTACCCAAATATTTGCATAACTTTTTAATATTCTTGATTTTTCAAAATATGTTCGTTAATTAGTTTATCATTTTTTAAATTACCTTTATTATTATTGTAATTATTATTAATTACTATTGTTATTATTTACTTTTATTTTTATAATATTTGTTATTTTAGTAATAATAGTGGTAGTAATATTTATTATTATTTACTTATTACTTACTGTTATTACTATTAATATATCAATATCGCATTTTAAATGCCTTATATATTTTTAATATATTATTTTCTAATTCAAAATAATAATTTTAATACGCTTACTATTTACATAATAATTTTTGCATATACCAAGTATTTTCTTTAAATAAAGTTTTTTATTTAAAATACTGTATATTTTATACGTGTGAATATTATAATTATTAATTAGATGACAATTTATTCAATTTCATCCCAATTCATTTAATTCGTAGTCCTTATAATCCAATTCATTTCAATTCTAGTCAATTTCTTTGCAATTTATTTCAACTCTAGTCAATCCTTCTATAATTTCGTTCAACTTTTAGCCTAATAAATCAATTTGTGGCTAAATCTTAAATTCTCAATCCAATTTTATTAAATTTAAATTTGGATACTCATTGTTTTAATCCAAATTCGATCCATCACCTGAATTCAATCCTCACCGCTCATCTTTAATCGGAGGGCTGAGATTTAATCTCATTTTTTTTATTCCCAATTCAATAAACAATAAACCCAAACCCTCAAAAAACATTTTCACTTCCCCCTTTCTCAACAATAGCTCTCCTCTCCGCTTCTCACCGGAAAACAACCCCTAAACGTCCCTTTTTCCCGTCTAAAACCCCGCGAAACACCCACCAACGATCTCCCTCTCCTTGTCCCTTTTTCGGCGAAACACAAAGCCATCGCCCCAAAATCAGAAATTTTTTAAAATTTGGAGAACACAAAAAAATTTGTTCACTTTTTTCACTCCAAATCACTAAAAAAACAACTACACTTTGTAATTATTTTTTAAAAAAATATTAGACAAATTCTTTTCGGTGGGATTCTCGAAAAAGGGGGACGATTGGTGATGGTTCGTTGGCGGGTTGCTGTCCAACGGGGTTGGATGCAAGTTTTTAGGCATGGAGGGAGATTGAGGAAAATGAGGGTTGTTTTGGTGGTTTCAAGGGTGGAGCCGGCGGAGTAGATGGAGGTGACAGGAAGAGGGGTGGTTTGGTCGAATTTTTCAGGATCATTTTAGTGATTGTCCGGTGTAGTTCTGGACGGAGGGGGAAGAAGGAGAAGGTGGATGTTTGGGTGGCGGAGAAGAGAAGAGGAAAGAGGGGTCGCAAGGGTGGTCCCCCGACGAGATTTCTCTGGGAAAAATGAAGAAGGTGGCGACCTGACTTGAGATGAAGAGCAAAATGTGCGTGTGTGTGTGTGTGAGAGAGAGAGAGAGAAAGGGTTCAACTATGGTTGTTTTCCGGCGAAGGAGAGGAGATGGCAAATTGAGGGTGGCGGTTAGGTGAAGAGAAAGAGGAGAATGATACTGATTTTGAGAGCTTGGGAGGTATTTGGGAATAGAAAAAATGGAAAGTGAGTGTCCATTAATCTCAACTGTTGGATCGAACTTGATGAACAAACGAGATGAAATCTTGAATAGAACAGGTCGGATCCGAATCAGAATGGGTCATCTGAATTAATTAAAATGAAATTGGGTTGATAATTTAAAATTGAGTCACACATTGACACAATATAGGCTAGAATTGATAGAAAATTTTAAAAATTTGGTTAAAATTGAAATAAATTACAAAGAAATTGATTAGAATTGAAATGAATTTGGTAGAAAAGCCATGAATTAAATAAATTAGGATGAAATTGAATAGATTGTCATCTAATTAATTATAATATACACACAAATAAAATATGCAATATTTTAAAAATAATAATTTTTACGTAAAGAAAATACATAATATATAATAACTGTGTAAAAATATTTGAACATATTAAAATATTTTTTTTAAATTAAAAATTGATATAATAAAAATGGTAAAAATTATATTTAAATTATGACACACTAATAATAATAATAATAAGTATCTTACTAATACTTAAGTATAAAAAAAAACAATATTAATAATAAAAAATAACAATATTACTACTATTATTACTGTTTTACGAAAAAATGACTTATTTTCGAAAAATTGATTAATTACCTAATTAATTTAAGTAACAATCGAATTTACGAAATTACAGAGTCGCCATTTAATTTTTAAAGTTTAAAATTAAGAAAACTAATTTTTAATTTTAAAACCTAACAGAGGGATTTTAAAATTCAAAGATTCGGGTAAGAGGTTCAAATTCCACTTTAAGAAAAAATTAATCACTTAAAGTGACCGCTTAAGTGCGGTCAACCGATGATTAAAATATTTGACTAACTTTTGAAAACAATTTAAAATATTTAAAAAAAACTTGTTCAAATAAAGATTCATTTGAGAAATTAAATTAATTTATAAAGAGTATAAATAAATATCTAATTTAACAAATAATAACAGTAATGAGAGCTTTTAAAAATCTAAGTCATTTGAAAGAATTTAAAAAAAATATTTCATACCAAAATAATTAATTAAAAGATTCATTTCATTTTTATTTATTTATTGGAACAAAAAAACTTGGAGAATTTGAAAGAACAGATGCACATTTTATTTTAATCTCTTTTTGTTTTTTAAGAAAAGACTAGTAATTGACCAATTTGAGATTAAAAAATAATTCTCAAAATAAATAAATGAGATGAACAAATTTAAAACTAACATAAATGGTTCGTCATTTGGGGAATTAATTAGATTAAGAACAAAACAAATTAAAGTTAGTGTTAGAGTTAAACAAATATCGCAAATAAATATCACCAAATAAACAAATAAATAAATAAACGAATAAACTAAATGAAGATTGGACTTGGCAGGCCCAATTTTCAGCGTCCTGTCCTAGTTCTATGAATTGGGCCTGTTAGCCCTTTAAGAAAATTTCCCAATCTGCTGCCTGCTCTTGTTTTTGGGCCTTTTAGCCCATTTTTGCTGTGATATGCACTTTGTGTATATTAGCGTATATCGCTGCTTCTTTCGCATATTTCCTGTATATCGGCTTCTTCCTCCTCTCTAGAGAATGACGACGACTCGAAGGAATGCAAGATAAAGTCCCCAAGGACTCGGAGGATATCACATGCAAACAAGAAAAAATACGAATTATTATCTATCACTAAAATAGAGGATGACCAATAAAGCGTTCATATGTATGACTAAAACATACTATCAAACATCAAAATATATGCAGAGTAACCTCTAACATAGAACGAGAAAACTTGAGGTACCACATCATAAATACTTGAATTAAACTGTAGGACGTATAAATTCAAGACAAATGAGGAATGAGGATGAGTTTGTTTCAACACAAATAGCATAAACAGAGAATAAACTTATCAAATCAGCCACCACTTGAAATAAAATTAAACAAGTTCATACAATTATGATGCCCATTTGGAATAAAAGCGGACTGACTTATACAGGAGATACACCGCAACGATATCAACCCAGCAACACCCAATTTCAGTGAAAAAGAGATAAAGCAAGAGAAAAAAACATGCTTTCTTTGTTTTGAATAAACCTTAACGCTATGGGCATGAGGCACAAGTTGCTGTGATTTAGAGTTAAACGATCGCAATGGCATGTTAGATCTTAAACTTTAACAGACGGGTCATGATAAACCAAAAGACAGAATACAGTCCCAGAACAAGATGACATAACTCTGAAAATCACTTTTTGATAGTGAACAGCAAACGTCAGGACATACTGGGAGGTAAAACAAATAAAAGGTCATAGTTTTTCTTTACAACAAGCTTTATTAAACCATATATATAGCAAATTACAACATACTTGAAATAGATTAAGCATTCGGAGAGACATAAAGCGAAACCTCAACTACTACAAAAGACTAGTCATGATCAAATAACATAAACAGGAGTCACACAACATGCTTTCTCGGACTCTAAAACCCAAAATAAAGTAAAAACAGGCTGCCAGGCAATGGATCAATCCCAAACAGTGAATCCAGCAAATCGAACATTAATAGTAGAGTTTGAACGAAAAAGATATTGAAACAAGACCTTTTACCATTTGAGAAGCAACTCCATAACCCCAGAAATCGTTTTATCAGTAGGTAATAACAGCGAAAACAATAATAAATCAGTCACCACACAACTTATTTTAGACGAACAAACAAGTCAACGAAATTGAGCATGGACGTAAATTAATATTTAAACCGATCCTCTGTAGTTTAAAGATGACCCTATGATTTCAGAAATCAACTTAACGACCCGTGAACAGCAATATCGCAAACAAACAGTAAGTCACAACCTAACGGATTCAATTTAATGAAGAATCGATACCAAAGATTGTAACTTCAGAATTAGTTCAACAGCTAAACACATATGTTCAAGCAAGGAAAAGAGGAACAGGATCAAGAGTGCACCTTTTGGAGGGCAGGAACTGGGACGACGAGCTTCGAGACGCGATTTTCACACCACAGAACAGAAAACCAGAATGCCAACTCTAAAATTTCAGTGAGGTTTGCGAATGAAATCGTTACTCTTTCTCTGTTTCTCTCTGTCCGTGTACTCTATTTCCATTTTTTCCTTTCTGTTTTCTCGCTGTTCTCCCTCCCTTTCTGTATCTCTATCTATGTATTTGTGTATCTCTCTCGGTTTTCTCTCCGTCTTCTTCTTTTCGTCTCTCTCTATCTCTTCTCCGTGTCTCTCCGTCTATCTCCCTCTATCTCTCGCTGTCTACCTCTCTCCCTCTCTGTCTATCTGTCTCTCCCTATCTCTATTTCTATATCTGTCTCTCTCTATATCTCAGAAAAATGGAACTTTTAAAGGGGAAATTTGAGCTCGAAAAAGGAGGAAAACAAAGGGGCCATTCCGAATTTGAATTAGAAATTCGAAAGCGGATTTAAGGGCCGTTTAAGGTGCGGGACAGCGAGGAAAGGGGCCCTGCGGTTGTTGAACGTTTGAAGAGTTGTTGGGATTGTGGGGATCGTAATGATGAAGAACGAAGGGGAGATTGACGGATTTGGGGGAATTCGGGTGTGTGGGGACAGAAAGATTGCTGGGTCGAGGGACGTGAGGGAGATGAGACGCGTGGAGAGATTTGAGCCGAGAGAGAGGGTTGTTGGAGATGGAGAGGAGCATGAGGGAGAGTATGTTGAGGGAGAAAGGTGTGTGTGTGGGGAAACGGTGAGGGAGACGGGAGAGAGTGACGACCGAGAGAGGCGCTGGGAGGGAGAGAGGAGAAATGGTCGCGGGCGAGAGTATGGAGAGAGGGAGCGTGAGGCGGCTGTGAAGAAATTGAGGGAGTGAAAAATATGTGTATATATGTGGGTATTGGGGAAGAACAATAGGTTATTTGTATGTGTGTGTATAGTATATGTAT
>JBCEWC010004813.1:0-26371 GCA_038996855.1 Solanum aculeatissimum
AAGTTATTGACTTGAAACGTTTGAATTTTGGAAATCTTGTCTAATGATGCATGATTTGAAAGTATGGTCAGTTTTGGTTTTTGAAAAGCATTAATATATATATATATATATATGTATTCTCGTGGGATCCGACTTAGTAACGAGGGATTGGGTAATAGTGGGCTATACCCAAGGGCCCCATTCATTCCGTCAAACTATGTGCCACCATGGGATTTCCCCAGAATGGGAGCTTTGTTACCCCTTGTTTAAGGGTGTCTTTTGGTCTACTTGGCAAGTAGTCCGTTCTGAGTGGTAGCTCGCTTGGTCCTACTTTATGTCGGTTGAGGTCAATCTCCGAAACTACATATGAATAGGTTACATTTTCATGCATCATCGCATAAGCATCTTGTTATATATATTCTTTGGCTAAGTGCACTCCTTTCGAATCAAGTGTCCCCTTGTCATATTGTAGTCACATTTCCATGTCATATTCATTGCATGCCCGCATACTTAGTACTTTATTATGCTAACCCATACTTTTGTCTACATGTTCTACTCATGTAGGTGCAGATGACGAGTTTTATCTTCCTACTGACCAGCTTTGATTTAGAAGCTATCTGTTGTGGTGAGCCCTTCTTCCAAGGGAAATAACCTTCTATCCTCTAGCCTTAGTAGTTTAATTCTGTTTTAGTTAGACTATTGAGGGTAAGCCCGAACTTGTCGTGGCCCCCGTCACTTCAGTAGAGGCATGTGTTGGACCTATGACATTACTGTTATGTTGAATGATGACTTGCGTTGCTATTTAATCATGTTTAGATATTGGACATTTTATCGGATATTTTGAATGCTATTAAGTTATGTGATATGCTTCCGCAAATCTTGAGTAAAGGGTTTTAGTTTGGTAATATGATGGCTTGATCGAGAGCCTTCGGGTTCTCTTTCGTCATGTCACATCTAGACCCCATAATCGGGTCGTGACAGAGCTACCATATGAACTTGCCCGATGAGGCCTTCCTTCGAATAGGAGAAGATTACTTTCCAAAGGTAATCTACACCACACCTTACGATCTGATCATTTTGATGTGATGGACACCTTCCTTATGGCCCAGTCATTTTGGAAGGATTTACATAATTTATCATATCATATCATAGCAAACCTTATGGGTCTCCTATTTCGGTTGCTTACCTATGTTGTCACATAGTTGAGAGAACGGAGTGAGACCCTTGGGGATATCCCACTTACTACTCCAATCCTTTTCGGTGCTAAGTCGTTATCCCACAAGAATACATATACATATACTTTCCTTTAAGACAGAACGGAAACACTTGACATCATAATCATGCATAATCTGGCTTACAGTCCAAATACACTTTTATGTCAAACTTCATGCATAGAAGTAGCTCCATACTTGTCAAAATCATATTGGTGGAAACACCCATAGTTTCTCAATGAGCCAAATCATAGACATTATGTTATCACATTCTTGTCATAACCCATACCTGTTTATAATAATAATCATAAACATATTTAGGAATAGGCCCACATCATATACTTCTTGAAATCCATGTTCATGCATGCAAATGCCATGACTAATAATGAGAATAGCATGGGTACAAGAATTCATAATTTAAATCCAAACCAAGAAGAACCCATAAGAAATTCAAAGTTAAATCAACAACTAAACCTCAATTTAACATTACCCATGCATTAATTAAATAGTAAGGGGACATGCATACTTGTACCATCTTGAATAAAAGTAATTCACCAATTAGGGGCTTAATTCATCTTGAAATCATTAAATAAGAACATCCCACACATAAACTTCACTAAATCATTCTTAATTCAAAAGACTCATTTCAAAAAAAATCATAATTCATCAAAAATTGAGAAAAGAATTTTAGGTTTCCATGGTTGAAAGAGAAACCATGAATCAAACCCACATACCTTGAATTTAACAAGAAGATTGAGATGATTAAGATAAAAACTTACATTTCTCGCAATTTCAAGCTTTATCTTCAATGGTGGATGAGAGAAAATTGAGAGAATTTGGGAGATGAATTGAGGGCTTGAATGAATTAAAATAAATTAGGGTTTAATTTACGGGTTTCAGGAGACTTTAGAAAGGCTAATACAGCCCTAGGAATAATTAAAATTACCATTTAACCATTAATGAAATAGAGAAGATAATTGGAACAATCATTGACGGAAGTATTGTCACGGTCTATGTAGTGGCTCACAGACCGTAAACCATATTGTGTGGCTTTACTTGGTTCATGTTTTGGCTTGGAATCTTTGAAGACTTTTTGGATCACTTCACGGCAGGACTCACAGTCTGTGAAGCTGAACACGGACCGTACACTGGTTCGTGGAGCCTCACTTAGTCCAGAGTCCTAACCCTGGGGTCTAGGCAGTCTCTGGACCACTCCATGAAGGCTTTCACGGATCGTGAGGCATCACACAGACTGTGAAGTGGTCTGTGGAGCCTTACTTGGTTCTGGCGTTTGTTCATCCCCTAGCCCCAGTTTCTGGAACAACCCACGGACGACCCTCATGGGTCGTGAGCCTTCCTATGGCTTGTGGCCCCTCCGTATGGCCCTGCCTTAGCCAACTTTGGCCCTCCCTTTCTAGAACACTTAGTCCACGGATAGTCCCACCGAAATGGCCATAACTTCCACATACGAACTCTGAGTTGAGTGAAACCAATTGCATTGTGAAGATAACTCGAAGATCTTCTTTTTTATAGGTCATAACCCACACAGTTCATCTCGTACCTAAAGATGGAGCCATTCAAAGTCAGTCCTCCCACACAGTTCTATACAACTCAACTAACCCATTTTCTTTGAATACGACCACTCAAATAGAATCCATGACCATCACTACACAACCATAACAAGTTCAAAATGGACTTTGACCTACTAGTATGATGTTCAAAAATATTTGGTTGTTACATTCGGACTATGAGTTTCTAGGCCAATGCCTCACTTCTGTCCTCTATCATTACTGGAATCGTTAATGTTGGAAGCATATTCATTTTTATCTACCTTATTGACATGATTAAAGTGAGAAATTGCTCCTTCCAGCTTGTTGCCAAATGTTGACTTCTCAATTGGCAGTCGTAGCAATTTTGGATACTGATTTATCAGTGACAGGAATGTTGAAAAGGACACTTGCATCAGTAGTGGTGTTTTCATTGTGTATGCATGTAATGTAATTCGTGTGGTCATGAGGACCTCTTTGTTGGTAAATTCTGAGTGAGACATTTCCATTGGAAACAAGGACATCTGGTTTTGCGTTCACAGTAGGCAAAAACAATGATCTTCACTTCTCTCATTGCACAAGTTTTCTTAACTATGCTTTGTACAATGCAAGCCTACTTTTTCTTGTTTTTCTCCAGTTAGATTGTAGTCATGGGACTTTTCTTCATATTATTCTTGCCTGAAACGAGGGGAGTACTGATTGATTCTATGGTTGAAGGAGTCTGGATGTAGCACCCTATTTGGAAGAGATTCTTCTAAAATGCATTGATCTTTATTAAGTGTCTTGTTTGTGATCAAAAGTAGTTTGTTAAATTAGCTTCAAGAGGCTTTTGATCAGATGTTTACTTTCGTTTGTAGGTTCAATTTTACATCACTTATTCTAGTTTGATATTCTTTTTCATTACTTCTCAAGCCTATTATTGAATTTGGATATTCTTCAGTAATTTCGTACAGTTATAAATTAAATGCAATATCTCTTTTTGAATATCCTTGTCAAATGTAAAGATTCTTTAACCATCTTCAACTTCATAAACATTGCAATGTGAAGTCTGACTCTCAAATTTTAAACTATGTCATATAAATTGAGATGAAGGATATATATATATATATATATATATATATATATATATATAAAGAAAAGTAGAAGAAAAGAAGCAGAGAGAAAGAAAAAACAAGTTGAAATGGAAGAGCCGGAGAAGAAGGGACGGGAAAGAAAAAGAAAAAAGAATAAACTGAATTTATTATAGATTGATATATATTTTCCATCCTCATTTTTATATACGTTTATTATATTGATCCATACAAGAGTGGAACAACTGGATCAATATTATTCAAATATGTATAAACTTATTTCCATCGAACTTGTATTTAAAATACCAAGTATAACACCCCAAAAGTTTTGGAAGTAAAACAGGACCTCAAACCTAGTTCTATGAGAGATATTTTATGGATCATAGTTTGGATGATGGGTCTTCATTGGTGATCATAGTTGGAGTTGAAATAAAGGGTCTCTGATTATGAACAAGACAAGAGGAATTACGAGTTGTGGTTTGTTTTATGGCCCGTGTACTAGGACGTAAAAGGTGTTCCAGAGTTGAAAACTTTGACTAAGCCTAGAAGAGGGTTCACAAGAGAGATCCATGACCTGTAACCTATTCCACGGATCATAAATAAAGTTCCATAGAATGAGATTCAGAAATCAAAAATTTTGGTCTGATTTCCATGAGAGAGAACCACGGCCCGTAACCTGTTCCATGGACTATAAATGGAGGTCCATAGAATGAGATCCAGAAACCTAAAATTTTGGTTTACTTTCCACAAGAGAGGATCATGACCCATAACCTCTTCCACGGACCGTAAATAGGGTTTCGTGGTCCATTTTTGACAATTTTCTTGGATGCTAATTCCATCTTTTTCCATTTTTTTTATTAAACTCACGGAGTTTTGGGAGTTATTAAGCATATTTATCAGTACCCTAAGGTTATTTTCTTCTCATTCAACACTTAAACTTTCTGAGACCAAAGATTGGAGGAGCAAATCTAAGGTTTCCAAGTATTTGATTGTGGTCCTTTGAGTAGTGATTGTTCTTCGATTCCAAGGTATGTACGGTTACCTAATGCATAGGATTAAGTCCATCCACACACCCTTTCATACATGATTGAATTAACACATAGAGATTGTAACAACCCAAAAAAATTTAACCTTGTAAAGTTGATTGAGATCTGATTTGAACCTAGCATGGTTGGTTAATGATCTTCATGAGTCCCTCTTGAATGGTTGTATTCAAAGAAATCGCATTGGTTAAGTTCTACGGGACATCTTGTGGAAGTACTGACTTTAAATGGTCATATATATTAGAACAAGTATAACTGGAAATGTCATGACCTATCAAATTGAAGATATTTGAGTTATATTTCCAACACATTTTGTTTCACTTGATTCAGAGTTCATACAAAGAGGTTATGGTCTTTTTAGTGGGACTGCCTGCACAAGGATCCTTTTCTGGAAATTGGCTAAGGCATACTCCCATGGTAGCCTTCATGGACTGTGTGACACTTCATGGTCTGTTAAGAGGACCATGTGACCTCTCATGAGGCGTGGTACGGTGTTTTGGGATGGCTTTGACTTGAGGATTGGTTCTATGTATAAGGTTAGCGTTCGAGAAATTGTGTCAATGACGAATGGAGGCTCACAGACTATATAAGGCGTCAAGGCCTGTGAAACTATCCGTGTGACGGTGAAAGCGAAGGATCTTGGACAATTTAGGCTCCATCGACCAGTTCATGTTCCGTTTGAAGCCTCTCGGATCGTGAAGCCTTTTGTTTAGTTGCGGGAGTAAAGTTTTTCTAAGTATGGAATCTCCTATGGATCAGTGGAAGGGTGAAATTTAACTGGTGATATCTCTTAGCACTGGATTAACTAGGTGGCCCATTACCTACAAAATTGGATCTCTTTGAATTATCTTTCCAACAAAATTGGCTTCACTCAATTCCGAGTTTGTAGTAAAATATTATCCCAATTTTCGTAAATGCTGCCGGTGCTGAGTCAGTGAGCATCACGACCCATGAAGCAGGTCGTGGGGCCTTCGGAATAAAATTCCAAGTTGCATTTTATTAAGGTATTTTTGATAATTTGACACATTCCCAAGGTCTTTTATGACCTTTAAACCTATCCTAAGCCCCAAATCAGATTATACACTCCCACTTATTCTAATTCAAATCCTAAAATACTCTCTACTAGTCTTGAGGTTGAATATTCAATTGGGGATTTAAGGAGGGATTTCTTCTTCTCAATTCAATTCATTCTTCATTATTCTTGGTTATCAAGGTATGTGGGAATTTATTCATGGCTCCTTTCAACCATGAATCCCCTAATGGGTTTTTTTCTATTGATTTTATGAAATTATGCTTACTCTGAATTTGGGTCGTTCAAATTATTGTTGATTTGATTAAATTAAAGTAGGAGTTATATTTAATTGTTGATTTTAGAGTGAATTAAGCCCTAATTTGTTGAATTTCATTGGTTTTATGAAGGTTCAATTGTGCATGTCCCCTTACTCTTTAAATATATGCATGGGTGATATTATTTAAGCTTTGATTGTTGATTTAATTATGAATTTCATATGGATTCTTCCTATTATGAGTTTAAATTATGAATTCTAATTTCCCATTCTATTCTCATCATCATTCATGGCATATACAGACTTGAAACTTGATTTTGATGAAACTATTGATATGGGAAAAGTCCCACCATGACTTGAATTGACTTGATTTTTGTAAGACATGGGATATGAGTAGATTGTGATCACATCTTGTCTTGACTTTACCTTTTTGAGAATTTTGGGTGATTTCACTATCTTGTACTTGTCTTGAATGAGCTACTCCTATGCATTGGCCTTACACTTGATACTTGAACTCTTGTTTGGATTTTTAGCCTAAATATAAAAAGACTTGAATTAGATTTGGCATTTTAGCCCAACCTTGAATTGCATTGATTTGAAAGTACTTATCCTTTGTGTTAAAAGCATGTATATGTATTCTTGTGGGATGATGAATTAACACCAATGGGATTGGAGTAGTAAGTGGGCTATCCTCAAGGTTCCCACTCCTTTCTCTTAATCTATGTGCCAACATAGGTATTCTTGATATGATATGATATGATATGACTTGAAAATCCTTCTAAAAAAACTGGGTCGTAAGGAAGTTGGCCATCACACCAAAAAGACTGGGTCATAAGGTGTGGTGTGGGCTACCATTGGCAAATAGTCCACCCTTATATCGATAGGGGGGCTTAACATTGGGAGTTCATGTATTGGCTCGCATGGATTGTGATGTCGGTTATGTCTCATCCTTGATACTTTAAGCATTATGATATTTTATGCATCATGGATTTCATGGCATATTGATATACTATTATTTCCTATATTCTCCTTCTATATATGTGCCCTTGTCATCTAACTTATTTTTTAGGTTTCATGTTCATACGCATTGCATGCCCGCATACTTAGTGTATTCTATGTACTAACCCATATTCATCATCTACATGATCTAACCATGTAGGGGCTGGAGTTAATATCTATCCACCTTTGGACGGTTAGCCTGGTGATCTCGGATTGTTTCTTATGGTGAGCCCTTTACTTCAAGGGCAAAACTCACTTCCCTCTATCTTATGTTTATTATGTATTTTCTTCATCTACATGATCTAACCGTGTAGAGGCCGGAGTTGATATCTATCCACCTTTGGACGGTTAGCTTGGTGATCTCGAATTGTTGCTTGTGTTGAGCCCTTTACTTCAAGGGTAAAACCCACTTTCTTCTATCTTATGTTTATTATGTTTTTTCTATCTTATGACTTGAGGTACAACCCAAGTTATGACATGGCCCCCATCTTATTCTATGTAAAGGGCATTGTTGGACATATCGGATCCTATTGTACGCCTGTATTACATGCTTGATTGAGATGCTATGACTATATTATGTTTGACTATGATTATGCTTATGCTATCTTGATACATTTTGATGAGAATGTGATTATATGGAAAGTCCCAATTCCCTCTTTGTCCCCATAGTTTGAGTCATACTTACCCGCCCCTTAGAACGTACTTGTTATGTGCTATGTTATTCATTCAAATCCCTTCCCCGATGACGTCCCCATAGCTTGAGTCCAAAACCCCGTAATCCCTTAGAATTATGTGCTACTTGTTATATTATGTGCTTCTAAACGAATGACGTGTAAATTGATGCTAAGATAGCTAGATTGTGGGCTCTCAGATTCTCATTCGCCATGTCACATCTAGCCCCTACTCTCAGGTCGTGACAGATATAGAGTAATAAAATCCTATACTCTTAACCTTCGAGTCACTTTCATTTATTATTGAGTTTTTATGCATAATTATGATTGAATTGATGAGTTGCATGTTGATTACATGAAGTTGGAGCATTAATTTATGAACCCTAAATTGCATCATCCTATGTAACCTTGTTGCATTGATTAAATTGAGCATGACTGGAGCATGATGAGTAAATTTTTATTTATATGTATATAATGAGCAAGCTACAGGTAATCATGTGATGTGCATAATTGATTTTAGTCTAAATGACTGTTTGAGTTAGAGTCTTGAATGATTGGTTAGTCTTGATAAGCCTGCATAATTGATGGTTTTGATTGGTCGATTATGGAGTTGATGTAAAAAGTTGATTTATATGAGCATATTTTAGTCTTGGGAGAAGTATTGAGAATCGATATGGGCACGAGTAGATAATGAGTCTAACCCATAAACTATGCTACCAGTGTAGGGTGGTTGTGCCATTAATTTGGTTGACTATTATCCCAATAAGATAGACATTGATTATGGATCCAAGAGAGGTTTTATCATCCCTTACCTTGGCAAGTATTGGACGGGCAAGGAAATGGAATCACCTTTGATAAAGATCACAAAACTAAAGGTAGTAGGAGTGTTGTCAGTTAAGACAAACTCTAAGCAAAACATGATGGAATGTGAAATGTTTTAAAACGAGTTGCATAACACTGAGTTTATTTTCAAAGAATGATTTTATTCTTAAATTGCATGTTTATTGAGTTGAGTTTTAAATTGTGGAGTTGATTGTTGAGAAATTTTGGTTGATTAGTATTTGAGCCTTACTTGTTTCCTTAGCGATTTTACATACTAGTATTGTCACACCTTAAGAGGGTACCCTTGGTGTAGTCGGTACTCAGAGACTATTTTTAGCCTCCAAGCGAACCACTTGGCCTCATCACATTAGTTTAATCATAATCTAACAACGAAAGACATCAACAATCAAGAATACTTAATGTAAAACATTAACAAAATTGATAATCCAAGGTCAAAGACCAAACCATCTATCAATCAACTGAGTAAGACTAGTTTGAAAGGAACTAGTCAAAAACATAATCCAATCATAACTTGACAATCTAGTCTATGAAGACTCTATATCATCTGACTAAATAGTGTCAATGACACGTCCATGGATATCTCAAAATAAAATAAAAAGGCTAAATTCAAAGCTAGAAGAGAAACATGATATCATCCGAAAGCAAGGGAGGACTCACTAATCAACTAAAGGCAAATGGGTCCTCAACAGGGAACCATCGACCATTAGTAGTTGTCTTTGAATCATAAAAATATATAAGCCCAAATGGATGCCCATACGTGGAATGTACGAGTATGTAAAATGGCAGAATGAAACATGTAAAGGTAGAATAACATCTACTTAAGTAACTCAAATCAAGAAAGTAGGAACTCAATCAGCATGTCAAGAATCTAAAGTAAGAATACAGTTTAGACAATGGCCACTCATATATAATCTAATCCAATCTACTAAGAGTATTATCAAGACCAATATGGGAATTTTTCTAACCAACAGCCATCACCTATGATCCGATGATAATACAACAAAGTGATGTCGTTACCACATCCATCCAATACCTTTCCAGGGTAAAGTATATCCCATCAGTGAATCCATAATCAATAACATCAATCCTCATTTTTAGACATTTGATTTTATGGTTCAATCCTCTCCTGCATTGTCTATGTCGTTATTGAGTTCTCGTTGGACTTACTCTTGCTCAATTTGATGATCAAAACTTCTCCCAAGGCTCAACATGCTCATAAGACATCAATCCTATGGTTAATCCATTCAGTTAGTCTCTTTAGACATTTGTCAACTCAATTCATCACATCAACTATCAATTCTTTGGTTAAGAACATTATCTTAGGATTTATCTCTTGACTCATAAAGACACTCTATCATCCATCATTCCAACTCATAATATTCAGGTACAAAAGTAGAGTTACAAAATTTTGAATTTTGTACTCTTCAAGCTCAAATCATACTCACATATACCTATAAGTGTAATATATGAAAATAACAAGAATTTATTCAAGGGTTCATGTAGAAAAATAAAATCATCTATTTTAAGTGTTTAATTCATAAAAACTATCATTCATGCAAGATTGTATAGGAATTCATTAGGGTTTAAGTAAAATTTTCAAGAAATATTCATAGAAGACTCAATTTGTTCACAACTCAATTAATGCGGGTTATGGGCCACATGGAAGAACATAATCCATGCTTGAGTTAACCTTACATACCTAAAAGTTTTGAGTCTTGGAACAACTTGAAGAACTCACAAAATTCTCTTGAAACCCTAGCTTTTTCTCCCCTTGAAACCATGCTCTGAGTTTGAGAATGGATTTTACTGTAAAAAGGTTGAATATATATGTTTTGGGACTTATTTAGCTGCAAAACCAAAAAATTAAGGCTTTGAAAGGGAAGGAAAAGACAAAAATACCCCTTCTTAAAATGCTGCCAAAGTTGTCCAAGGGTCAGTATACGACCGGTAGAAACTTCTATGGTCTATAGAAACCCATACGCAAACTTTTAGGCAAATTTTAGGGTCTCTGGATCCATTCCATGAGCCAAAGTCATGACCCATAGAAGCATCTATGATGTAAAACCCTATAAATTTTGAAAGTGAAATAGGTCCTTAGACCTGGTTCTACAAGAGAGTTTACAAGTCGTGGTCTGGAGTATTGCCCGTGGACCAGGTCATAAAAGGTGTTCCAGAGTTGAAAATATTTTGCTAAGTATAGAAGGGAGTACTCGAGAGGGAACATGACATGTAACTTGCTCCATAACCCGTCCAACAAGTCATAAAATGAGATCTAAAAACCCATATTTTGGTTTGATTTCCACGAGAGTGCACCACAAATCGTAATTTTCACGGGTCATTTGTATGTTAATAGAATGAGATCTAGAAACCCGTAATTTCGTTTGATTTCTATGAGAGTGAACCATGACTTATAACGTGTTTCATGGGGCCATCTGTTGACCCGTAGAATGAGTTCCAGAAACTCAAATTTTGATCTACTTTCTACAGAGAGGACCACGACCCATAACTTTTTTCATGAGCCATAGAAGGGGTTTCATAGTCCACTTTTGGCAGTTTTCTTGAAGGATAATTCTATCTTTTCTCATAAATTTTTATTAAAACCCATGATATTTTTGACTTGTTTTAGACCCCTTATCAGTACCCTAAGGGTACTACTCCTAAAAAAACACTTAGAAACTCTAATGAGCATCAATGAAGGGGAGCAAGCTAGGGTTACGAACGCGAGAGAGGAGAATTTCTGAGAGTTGATTGTTCTTAAAAATTCCAAGGTATGTAAGGCTACTCATAGCTTTGGTTTGAATTCATCCACACGCCTCACATCATGATTTCTTGTACTTGAGTTCGATTAGAGAGATTATGAAAGGGTTGAGTCTCTATGCATGTTTTCTGTAAAGGTTTTCTTGTAAACTATATATTTTTATATATATTTACATGTTTGATGATCATCATGAACTTGTTTTAATAAATGAATATTTTTATACAAATTATCTCATAAACCAAAGATATTTTTTATATAAGAATTGCATGAAAGAACCTAGGGATTGATTCTAGAGCCTTGATTTGAGAATGTTGAATGTGATTGTGATGTGAGCATGATGATAGATTGATAGAACTTGATAGTCCTGTGAGTCTGCATAATTGAACCCCAAAGATTGGTCTAAGTTGAAAGTCCTCCTACGAGAACATTTAATTCATTCTTGAAAGGATGATGAATTGATTGGTCGAATTGTTGGAAGATTGATTTGATAGAGTTGATGAATTAAAAGAGTCCATTAAGAAACTCACTAATTTGTTGATTGGAATTGATTATTTTATGAGCATGGAGTCTTGGGAGGAGTATCGAGCACCAAATTGAGTGATAATAAGTTCCACTCAAACTCAATAACTACGTCGTCAAATGTAGGAGTCGATTAAGTCCGTTAAAGTTGAACATGCTCCTATTTTGAGGGTTGAGTCCATTAATGATAAACATGTCCCCATTTTATTGTCCTGAAACAATAGGACTTGATTTGTTTATCGAATCCATCATGGATTATATTTGTTCTTATCCTAGCAAGGTATTGAATGGTTGTGGCAATATCAGTGAGATTATTGTACGATCACTGGCTCATAAGTGATTGTTGTCGGATAAGAGAAACTCCCATAAAAGTTCTATACTGATAGTACTCTAATTGGATTGAATTGATTGGAATGGTTGTATTGTCTATGATGGCTCATTGTCTACTCTTTATTTCTTGCTTTAGATAGACCCTTGATATTATGATTGAGTATCTCTTTGTTGATTATTGTTCTACCTATATCTTTTTTATTCAGCCATTTTACATACTCGTACATTCCACGTACTGACGTTGATTCGGATTGCATTATTTTATAATGCAGAGATAGGTACTATAGATCATCAATAAGCACACCATGAAGGATCTATTGCAGTCAGCGGATTTGGTGAGTCCTCCCCTTCTCCGGAGGATACTCATTTATATTTTCATCTAGTTTGAGTTAGCACTAATTTTTCTTTTTGATTGGTTAGTTATTACCTATTATGGTATCATCTAGATTGTCAAATAGAGGCTTTATAGACACTGAGCAGAGGATTGTTGATTATTGGAAACTATTATTTATCTAAAATGATGAATCTTTTATCTTGACTATTCTTCCATTGTTGAGTATGATGAGATGATGAGGGCAGGTGGTTCTCTTGAGGAATCAACAATGGTTCTTCAAGTACCGGCCATGCCAAGGGTACCCCTCCCCCCAGAGTTTCACATATGATCTGTAGTAGGGTCCATCAAGTTGTAGACTGAAAAACGGACTTGAAAAAGTTTTTCCACGAGTTAATAGGATGGGTTTTCACTCAAACCACGGTCGTAAGTCAGTTTGTAGTTTCACTCTACTCTCGCAGTCCATAGTAAAATAGTCATAACCTTTTAGTACAAAGTTGAAATGAGGTAAAATTAGTGGAGTTGGAAAGATAATTCAAAGACCTTTCATTTGATAGCTCATAGGCTACCTAATTCATTGTGTGCTTAAAGTTATGATTATTTAAAGTTTACCCTTGTAAAATCTAATGCGAGAAACTTAATTGATAGGAAAGTTTTCAACTCGGCTAAGTACTAGAGGCCTCTTATGACCATAATCCCCTTACCATATATAAGAATAATGCTTGAAACATAGGTGCTTGTAAGAATAAAGTTTGGGGGTGTTACAAGTATATTCCGTGTATTGACGTCCATTTAGGCTTGCATTGTTAATGATGCAGACACAGGTGATAGAGGCCTTACACAATTGTATCGTTGATGTCCAGACTCTTGTTTCCAAACTTGGTGAGCTCTCCTTGCTATTCTGAGCGGACTTTTTCTTTATTTTATTGATTATCATTATTATTTCTTTTGAGGTAGCCCCAGACTTATCTTGGCACCTTCTAGGTGAGTATTGAGGTTTCATAGACGTTGAGTAGAGATAGTCAATTGTTATTTATTTTTCAACTCTTGTTCGTTGTAAACTATTATTGAAGGAGACTTAGTATTTATTCAAATTGATAGTCTTTCTGGAGTATTCTTACGTTGATTAGTATGATATGACAACAAGGCTAGGTGGTTCTCTTAGGGACTCAACAATGGTTCTTCAAGTGCCGACCACTCTAAGAGTACCCTCCCGGGGCATGACACCAAATCCATGTTAATGCGAAGACATTACTTTAGTTGCATTTTCAAATCAAGCATGTTGGGCCCATGCTCAGCACGGACCATGGCAAATCTAGTCTATATATAAAAATGAGAAACGTTAAAATAAATTTTTGGATGCTTTCTAAATGTATTGGATTTTTTTGGTTAAAATTTGATTTTTTAAATAAAGTTAAAAAATAATAATCACGACCAACGATTAAAATGTGAGCATTTTCACGTATTTGTCAAATAATAATTTATTCTTAATGTGAAACTTTTCCACATGAATCCGGATATCTCAACATTAAATTCCCATCTTACTTACCATTGAACAATTAATAACATGCATTTTTCTATATGATGAGAATCTTATGTTATGAATGCCAGAAATTATTGTACGTATTGCTCATTGGTTGTCTCTATACTCCCATGAATTTGAATTGTTGATTACCAATTTTATAAATATGACAATTATAAAAGAAGTTAGGTTTTATTCACAATATAATATTAAATAGGACTGTCTGAAGGACACAAATTAGGATAGAAGATTAGTATGTGAGAATTTGTCCCTATTAGTAATTAGAAGAAGCTACATTTTGGTGATTTTCTTGCTTACAATCAAACAAAATATTATCATTACAAATGAGCACAAATCATCAAACCGAATTATTTTCTTTAAATTGAACTATAATTTGACTACTATACTGGGCCGAACTTTGAATGTTTGATCATCTTCTTTAATTATCCAAATAAAACTTTGACACATCGAACCATCGACCCAAATAAATTGTTAGTTATTTAGATCTCATGATTGATCTATAACGATATATTTATAATATTCCTCTACACATGATTTCTCTAAAAGTTAACATGTCAAACATTAGACAAATTATAAATATATCTTCTTTTTTTCTTTAATACATAATTATCAAATTATCATATCGAGGTTTGATTTATCGAATAGAACATTTATATTTCGTATTTACCACTTTCAATTACCGTTTATCAAATTATTGAAATCAAACTTTAGAAAAATCAAATCAAATAGTAAATGCTCACAACTAATTATGGGACATTTTCTTTACTCAATTTGGTCTAAAAGAATTTATTACAACCATTACAAGACAAAAAAATCTTAGTAGGATCTTTCAAGTTTTCTCTTTGATCATAATTTTGAGTCAAAAAGATGGAGAGTAGAAAGTGTCTTGGTACTTAACATAGTCTTCTTTTATTTTTTTTCTCTGTTTGTACATTTGAAGCTTCATCACACAACACTCCCATTCACTACAATTTCAGTCTTACTCAGAGAAAGAGGCACACCCACAAATCTAAAATCATCCTTTATGGAGTATGAGAGCATTGATGAGAAATTACTGGTAAAAAAGATTTTTTTGAGCTTGAAAATCTTGCAGAATTAGTGCAAATGCTGATTAATTAATAATTTAGTTCTTTACTCGCTTTGTGATTTGAGTTTTTTATTTTTGTTTTACCCCTCCATAAGAGCTCCAATATGTTTGCTCTTTTGATGACTCGAGCACACCATCAAGGTTTGAGGCTGAGGATGTTAATCATCTAATAAGCAATCATGTATGAGATCTGGGTTGAAAGAAAAAAGTTTTATTTTTTCAACTCACCTTTTCATCACAATTGAGCATTTCCTACTTTATTCTTTTTATTTTTTTCAAATGAAATATGTAGTCAGGGTCCTTTATTTAATTAAAAATGCTTCAGTGTACAAATGGGCTTCAACTGAGCCTATGTGAAATGGGCCTAGTTGCTCCAAATAGACCAAAACGTGGGATATAAAAGAAAGGTCCCAATAGGTAGGGTTTCCAATTGTGCATCCTTTCCTTTTCCTTTATTTATGCTTCTTTGTTGATGCTCTTCTTCCCTCCAAGTGTAACAACCCAAAACATTTTGAACCATGTGATGCTGATTTGAACCTACCATGGTTTTTTAATGAGTTTTATGAGTCTCTCTTGGGTGGTTGTATTCAAAGAAATCGCATTGGTTAACTTTTGCTTGACGTCTTGGTGAAGTACTGACTTTAAATTTCTATATCTCTTAGTACGGGTAGAACTGGGAGGGCCATACCTATCAAATTTAAGATCTTTGAGTTACCTTTCTAATGCACTTGATTTTACTTGATTCGGGGTTCATATGAAGAAGTTATGGCCTATTTGGTGAGATTGCCTGCAGAGAATCCATTTTGGGAATTTTGGCAAAGACACTGCCTCATGGTGGCCCTCACGGGCCGTGTGTCACATCATGTTCCATGAGGCAGCCTGTGTGCCCTCTCACAAGCCGTGATAAGGTATTTTGGGATGTCCTTGACCTAGGGATTGGTTCCATGTACAAAGTTAATGTTTCGTAACTTACATCAATGAGAAGGTGAGGTTCACAAACCATGTGAGGCCTCATGGGCCATGAACCAGTCCGTGTAAAGGATGCCAGCCAAGGACCTGGACCAAGTGAGGCTCCATGGACAACCTCATGGTCTGTGTGAAGCCTCATGGATCGTGAAGCCATTCGTATGGTTGCGAGGAAGAAATTTCTCTAAGTATGGGATTAACGTCTCTGGTTTTCATCGATGAGTTATTTTTCTAGTGTATCTTCACGGGGGGGAGCTCATGGTTCGTGTGACCACCTCACAGTCCATGTAGTTGACCGTGTAGTTGACCGTGTAGGTGTCATTCCAGTTTTCATATCTATTTTATATATGGTTTATTGTTTTCAAGTGTAGCTTCACAGTGAGGCTTTTTAGCCTAATTATGGAAAAACTTGAAATATGATTTAGCTCTGTAGCCCAACCTTGCATTGCATTGATTTAAAGTATTGGACCTCCATTTTGAAAGCTTGTATATGTATATGTATTCTCGTGGGTTGTGATTTAGTACCGAGGGATTGGAGTCGGGGTGGACTATCTCCAAGGGTTCATACTACTTTCCATCAATCCATGTGCCAACATGGGTATGCTCCCTTCTTGGGATTTATTTGTTTTCCCCTTTTTAGGATGACTTGGGATCTACCTGGCAAGTAGTCCAATTCAAAGTAGTAGTTCTCTTGGTCTCTTTTGTTGTGGGTTGAGGTCATATCCCCGCTTTGAAAGGTATGTTATAACTTTATTCTTCGCCTTCTAATCTCATTTCCTTCATTCTCTTTTCCTTCAACCTAATATCTCCACTTTTGGAGGTGTGTTGCCTGGGTGGATGAGTTTATGGTTGTCACGACCAGGATAGGGGCCTAGATGTGACATGGCGAAGGAGAAACCAAAAATCCTTGATCAAGCAATCATAGCATCATCACACACATCATCAGTTCGAAAGCGCAGAAGCATAACACATAACACATAAGCTCTAGGGAAACCGGGGCTTTGGACTCAAGCTATGGGGATGTTGCTGGGAATGGGATAAACATGGATTCACATAGCACATAGCAATTATCTCTAAGGGGCGGGTAAGTAGGACTCAAGCTATGGGGGCACACCGGGATTATGGGACTTTCCACATAAACACATAGTCAATCACAACTCCCAACATCATGTTATAAGCATAATCAAATACATTTCTCATGTTCACGGCTCATAAGCATAACATTCCAAAATCATAATATTCAACATTACAGGCCAATGTACAAAAGTTTAGATTTGTCCAACAAGCCTCTACATAGATAAAGCGGGGCCTCAACATAGTTTTGAGGCTCACCCTCAATACATAAGTAAAGTTAATAACATAATAAAACTAGGTAGATAGAAGGTTTCTATCGCTCTTGAACAAAAGGGATCACAACTAGCAAGGTTTTCAAGAATGATCACATGACGTTTGGTGGAATATAGAAGTCGTCTCCGGCACCTACATGGGTAGAACATGTAGACAAGAGTGTGGGTTAGCACAATAAAGTACTAAGTATGCGGGCATGCACATGCATATGCACATTAACCTATACAACCTACATGGCAAGGGCTTCATATATATAAGTGAATATAAGAAAGGACAATATAACAATATACCATGAAATCACGATGCATTAAATGCCATAATGCTTAATATAGAGGGGAGGGAACCATAACCGACATCCAAATTCATGTGAGCTACAACATGAACATTCCCAATGAAAGCCCTCCCATTAGATCAGAGGTGATTACTTGCCAAAGGTAATCCACACCACACCTTACGGGCCTCTCATTTTGGTGTGATGGCCACCTTCCTTACGGGTCTCCCAATTCGGAAGGATTTACATAACATAGCATAGCATATCATAGCATATCTTATCATATTAAAGCATACCTTACAGGTGTCCCATTTTGGTACAAACTTATAGAGGCACATAGTTTTAGGAAAGAAGTGGGACCCTTGTGGATAGCCCACTTACTACTCCAATCCTTCTCGGTACTAAGTCATCATCCCATAAGAATAATTATACATATACATGCTTTTAAAATGAAACTCGACACTTGAACTTCAAAACATACATACTTGGGCTTAGAAGCCAAACATACTTTCGAATACTCTTATGCATACTTAACAAGTGTCAAAACATTTCACAATCATGCATCATAGGCTAAAAAGCCAAACAATCTTTCATGTCATACTTCATGCATAAGAGTAGCTCCATTCTTATAATCTCATATCATATCATATTAGTGCAAGCACCCATGTTGCTCAAAGAGCCATATCATAGACTTAGTGTGATCACAATTTAGTCAAACCCATACTTGTTAAAAATCATAGTCATAAACATGTTAGGAACTTAGCCCACATCAAAACATTCATCATAAATCCATGATTCATGCATGCAATGCCATGAGGAACAATATGAATAGCATAGGTAATGGAATTCAAACTTTACATTCAATTCAAGAGTAGTTCATGAGAAATTAAACTCAAATCCAACTTTAAAACATCATTTAGACAATACCCATGCATAAATCGAGAGTACAAAGTACATGCATAACTTGGTCATTATCAAACCATTAAACCTTTATGAAATTCTAACTCAAACCAACTCTAAATCACCTAGTTTGTAAAGCACATAATCCCAATAAATTAAATACTTCGAAATTTGAAGAACCCAACTTTAATTAAAACTTAAAAATCAAATTTAAAGAGGATGGTTCTTGGGTCTTCATGAATGAAAGGAAATCCATGAATCAAACCCACATACCAGGAAATTGACCAAAGGAAATTGAAGAATTAAGCAAGCAAGGATTGTCTTTCCCAAATTTCTTCAAGCTTTCAACAATGGAGGTCAAGAAAGTTTAGGAATTTTCAAAGAGCAATGAGGAGTGTTAGAATGTATGAAAAGGGGTTAGGGTTAGGCTAAGGGGGTTTAGGGGACCTTAGAAAGTCAAAAAGAGGCATAAGAATTAATTAAATTACTAATTAATAATTAATGAAATGGACTAATTAACTATACACAGTGTCACACGGTGGAGCTACAGGTCCCATCCAGTGGTACACGGATCGTGTACCTGTCCGTGTACCTTTCCTTGGTTTCGTCTTCGGCTCGAACTCTCAGGGACTTTCTGGATCACTTCACAGAGGGGGGTCACTGGCTGTGTAGCTTCACAAGGATCGTGTACTGGTCCATGGAGCCACTTTTTCCCCAGAAAGTAGCCCACACCTTTGCCAAAGCACTGCCTCATCCCCACGGACCGTTTGGAGTCTCATGGATCATGGGGTGGTCCGTGGGACTTCACTTGGTATATGGGTTGGGCCTTCACCACCTTGAACCCACAGAACCCCCACACGAAACCCCACACGGACCGTGGACCCTCACACAGTCTGTGGTCCTGTCGTTGGACCATTTCCAGAACCTATTCCCAGCGTCTTCTGAATTACAAGCAGTCTCACTGTTTTGTCCATAACTTCCTCATATGAACTCCGAATTAAGTGAAACCAGTTTTGTTTTGAAGATAACTCAAAGATATTCTATATGATATGTAGTAGCTCACAGAATTCGTCCCATAAAAAAAACTTATGATTCCTCAAAGTACACTTCCCAAACGGCTTCTCCAGGCCACCAAAAGTTCCGTTTTGCATTCGGCCACTTAAACTCAACCCCTAGCTACCAAAATTCAACCATGACCAGTATAACATTATAAAAGATCAACCATAAGAAGTTTTCGAAAATTTTTGGGTCGTTACATCACCTCTCCCTTGGGAACATTCATCCTCGAATGAACTAAGACAACGGCTTGAGGACCTCAATCACAAAACAAGAGACATTCAAACCATGAATCTAGAGATAATGCATCATATCAAAAATTACTTCAAAGCTCATGTCAAAAATTATTTAAATCATTTTCGTGCTTATGAATGCATGCAATGTCATGAAACTCAAGAAACGAGGAATTAGGACAAATAAAGGATAGAACCTAGTACCTTAGGCTTGAGTAGTTTGGAAGAGGTAAGGATATCACTCCATCATGTCTAACTCTGCTTCCCACGTTGCACTCTCTACATCTTGATTCCTCCAAAGTACCTTGACCGAAGCTACCTCCTTATTGTGAAGCCGCCTCACTTGTCTATCAAAATTCTCAACTGGTACCTCTTTATAGATCAAGTTCTCTTCGATCGTCGCACCCTCCAAAGGTGCAATTTACTTAGGGTTACGAATCAACTTCCTCAACATAGATACATGGAAAACTGGATAAATAAAGCCCATGTCCAAAGGCAAGTCCAACCTATATGTTGCATTGTAAATCCACTCCACAATCTCATAATGTCTGACGTACCTTGGGGTCAACTTGCCCATGTTTCCAAAGCGCTTTATAGGGTACACCTTCACATACACCCAATCACCAACATGAAATTCAAGTTTCCTCTTTCTAACATCTTCAACCTTTCGCGAATCTTCAACCTTTTGTGAATCAACTTCACCTTTTCAATAGCCTCAACAACAAAATCCGGGCCTAACAAGGCCGCCTCACTGATTTCAAACCAACCAACCAGAGACCTACATCTCCCACCATACAAAGCCTTAAAAGGAGCCATACCGATGCTAGCATTAAAGCTATTGTTGTAAGCAAACTCGATGAGAGGTAGATGATCATCCCAATTTCCCTTAAAATCCAACACACAAGCCCTCAACATATCCTCTAAGGTTTGAATTGTCCTCTCAGCTTTCCCATCAGTTTGAGGATGGAATGCGGTGCTCAACTTGACCTTAGTACTAAGTCCCCTTTGAAAGGACCTCCAAAAATGTGACGTAAATTGGGTACCACGATCCGATATGATAGACCTTGGCACACCATACAACCACACCAACTCCTGAATATATACCTTAGCATACTCTTCGCCACTATAGGTAGTCTTGACCGGTAGAAAGTGAGCCGACTTGGTCATTCTATCAACCAAAACCCATATAGAATCAAATTGTCTCCTAGTACGGGGTAACCCAACCACAAAGTCCATATTTATATCTTCCCACTTCCAAGTAAGAATCTCAATGTCTTTTGTCAAGCCACCGGGCCTTTGATGTTCCACTTTCACTTATTTGCAATTAGGACATTCCGATACGAATCTTGCTATATCTTTCTTCATACCATGCCACCAATACAATTTCTTCAAGTCTCGGTGCATTTTGGTAGATCCCATATGAATAGAATATTTTGAGTTGTGAGCCTCTTTCATGATGATTTCTCTCAAGCCATCCATATCCGGAACACATAGTCGGTCTTGATACCGAAGCACACCATCTCCCCCTTGGGAGAAAACCTCAATCTTACTATCGGCAACCAACTTCTTCAATTCTACCGAGGGATCCAAATCTTGTTTAGCCTTAACATCAACTACCAAAGAGGATTCGGACCTACCTTGTACAAAGATTCTACCATTGTCGGATTCGACTAACCTCACACCCAACCTAGCCAAATGGTGCACATCCTTTGCTATCTCTTTCTTTCCCTCATCCATATGTGTTACACTCCCCATAGAAAGTCTACTAAGGGAATCCGCCACAACATTAGCCTTATCGGGATGATAAAGGACACTCATGTCATAATCTTTAAGAAGTTCTAACCATCTCCTTTGCCTCAAATTAAGATCTCTTTGGGTGAACATATATTTTAAGCTCTAGTGATCAGTGAACACATCCACATGCACCCCATACAAATAATGACGCCTAATTTTCAAAGAAAACACTACGAACGCTAATTCACGATCATGAGTAGGATAGTTGTTTTGATGCACCTTCAATTGTCAGGAAGCATAAGCTATCACCTTACCATGTTCATAATCACACAACCCAAACCAATATGAGATGCATCGCAATAAACCACAAACCCATCTAAACCATTAGGCAAAGTCAAAACCGGAGCCGACGTTAGTCGATCCTTCAAAGTTTGGAAACTTTTCTCACATTCATTGGTCCACACAAACTTTGCTTTATTTTAAGTCAATTTGGTCAATGGATACGCTATAGATAAAAACACCTCAACAAACCTTCTATAATAGCCGGCCAAACCAAGGATACTTCTAGTATCCGAAGGAGTCAATGTTCTAGGTCAATCCCTTACCACTTTAGTTTTCTTAGGATCAACCTTGATGCCATCATTGGACAACACATGACCATGGAAGGTAACTTCTCCCAACCAAAACTTACACTTGCTAAATTTGTCATACAATTTCTTTTCTCTCAAAGTTTGGAGAGCCAACCTCAAATGACCCATATGGTCTTGTTCACTATGGGAGTAGATCAACACATCATCAATAAAGAACACCACAAAATTATCGAGAAATGGCTTGAACACCCGATTCATAAGATCTATAAATATTGTCGGAGCATTAGCCAACCCAAAAGACATCACCACAAATTCAAAATGACCATAACGAGTCCGGAAGGTCATCTTGGGAATATCACACTCCCTTACCTTCAATTGATGATAACCCGACCGAAGATCTATTTTGGAAAAGTGAGTAGCCCCTCGAAGTTGGTCAAAAAAATCATCAATCCTAGGCAACAAATACCTATTCTTAATGGTCACCTTGTTCAATTGCCTATAATCAATACACATCCGGAGAGACCAATCCTTTTTCCTCACAAACAACACCATAGCACCCCAAGGTGAAATGCTAGGTCTAATATACACTTTCTCCAACAAATCCTTCAATTGGTCTTTCAACTCCTTTAACTCCGCTGGAGCCATACAATAAGGAGGGATAGAAATAGGTTGAGTATCCGGGAGAAGATCTATACCAAAATCCACTTCTCTATCGGGAGGGGTACCGGTCAAATCCTCAGGACACACATCGGGGAACTCTTATACCACCAAAACCGATTTAAGCCTAGGTGATTCACCCTCCATATCTCTAACTCGAACAATGTGATATATGCACCCTTTCCCAATCATTCTCCGGGCTTTAAGGTAGGAAATAAACCTACCCTTAATCACGGAATTGCTACCCTCTCACTTCAATACCGGTTCATTAGGGGCTTGAACTTGACCCGCCTAGTTCTACAATCAATTGAGGTATATGATGCATGCAACCAATCCATCCTAAGAATGACATCAAAATCATACATTTCAAGTTCTATAAGGTTACTGGGGAACACTTTATGCAACACCAACACGGGACAACCCCTATATATTTTTTGGGCCATAATAGAATTACCCACGGGAGTATACACTGAATAAGGTTCCCTCAAGGTCTCAGAATTCACACAAAATTTAATAGCCAACAAAGGAGTCACAAAAGATAAATTTGTACCCGGATCAAGTAAAGCATAAGAATCAAAGTTAAAGATTTTCAACATACCCGTGATGACGTCCGGAGCTTCCTCCACCTCTTGACGGCCATAGAGAGCATAGAACCGGTTGTTCCTAGGAGCACCACCAACCGGAGCCTTTGGCGGCCTTTGACAACTGGAAGCCACTTAGTCCCTCTTGGCAACCCTTGGATAATCGGAGACCTTGTGGTCTAAACCACAACATCCATAGCAAGAACCCGAAGCCCTTCTACAATCACCCATGTGTTGCTTACCAAATTTCCCACAAAGAGGAATTCGGGGACCACCACGCCCAACTTGTGCCCTAAGAGGAGTCACTCTCTGATTTTCCATTCTCATGTTAGAACCTTGGCCCTGGTGAAACCGACCAAAGCCACTACCCTTAGAGTTGGAGAACCCACCATCAAACCGGGCCCTCTTAGCTTTATGCACCCTCTTTTCCTTAAGTTTCTCTCCCTCAATTTGTTTGGCATAAGTTATGAGCCGAGAGATATTCATATCACGGATGAGCATAGCGGTCCTACATTCCTTTATGACCAAGTCTGAAACACCCGAAATGAACTTGTGCATTCTTTCATGGGGATCGCAGATAAGCATTTGATCATACTTGGAGAGATTGGTAAACTTGAGGGCATAGTCCCTCATGGTCATACCACATTGCCGGAGGTTGATAAACTCGGTTATTTTGGCTTCCCTAAGCTCAAGTGGAAAGAAATGTTCAAGAAAAGCCATCTTGAATTCCTCCCATCCAACCTTAAAATCCATCACCCTCTCAACAAGCCATTGATTGTACCATACTTGTGTCACATCCTTAAGTTGGTAAGCCGCTAACTCCGCCTTCTCTTCCGAACTAACACCCATAATTGTCAACACTTTGATGAGTTCATCAATGAACTCATGAGCACCCTCATCAATTTTGGAGACATAAAATTCTGGAGGGTTCATACGGGTGAAATCCCTCACCCTAGAGGTCAGAGTACCAATATTGTTGACAGGACAGTCTTGGTTGGACACAGCTTTGGCCAACATTGAGACGATATTTCTGAACTCAGCATGGGGCACCTGCTCCTCAATCGGTGCCCAAGGAGCTTGTTTCTCAACTTCGGGAGCCTGACGGGGAAAGGGAGCTTTTTTGGGAGGCATTTTTCTGAAAGAGCGACAAAATAACATGAGTTTAGAGAAATCTCATAAGGTTATAAGGCACGATACAAGAGAAAATGAAGTGATAAGTTCTTAGAATGTCATCATAGCCTCTCCCTCATAGGCAGGGCACATATCACACCCATGAACGAGACTCTACGTGACGCGACATGTTGGACTCCGCGGATCATTACAAACCTAGGGTTCTGATACCATCTTTGTCACAACCCAGATAGGGGCCTAGATGTGACATGGTGAACAAGAACCCGAAAGTCCTCGATCAAGCCATCATAGCATCATCACACACATCATCGGTTCGGAAGCGTGGAAGCATAAAACATAACACATAAGCTCTAGGAGAATCGGGGCTTTGGACTCAATCTATGAGGATGTTTCCAGGAATGGGATAAACATTGATTCACATAGCACATAGCAATTATCTCTAAGGGGCGGATAAGTAGGACTCAAGCTATGAGGGCACACTGGATTATGGGACTTTTCACATAAACACATAGTCAATCACAACTCCCAACATCAAGTCATAAGCATAATCAAATACATTTCTCATAATCAAGACTCATAAGCATAACATTCCAAAATCATAATATTCAACATTACAAGCCAACGTACAAGAGTTTAGATTTGTCCAACAAGCCTCTAGATAAAGTGGGGCCTCAACACAGTTTTGAGGCTTACCCTGAATACATAAGTAGAGTAAATAACATAATAAAACTAGGTATATAGAAGGTGGCTATCACCCTTGAACAAAAGGGCTCACCACTAGCAAAGTCTTCTAGAATGATCACACGTCGTTCGGTGGAATATAGAAGTCGTCTCCAGCACCTACATGGGTAGAACATGTAGACAGCAGTATGGGTTAGCACAATAACGTACTAAGTATGCGGGCATGCACATGCCTATGCACATGAACCTATATAACCTACATGGTAAGGGCACATATATAGAAGTGAATATAAGAAAGGACAATATAACAATATGCCATGAAATAATGATGCATGAAATGCCATAATGCTTAATATTGAGGGGATGGAACCATAACCGAATCCAAATCAATATGAGCTACAACATGAACTTGCCCAATGAAAGCCCTCCCATTGGATCAGAGGTGATTACTTGCCAAAGGTAATTTACACCACACCTTACGGGCCTCCCATTTCGGTGTGATGCCCACCTTCCTTACAGGTCTCCCATTTCGGAAGGATTTACATAACATAGCATATCATATCATAGTATATCTTTACATATCAAAGCATACCTTACGCGTCTCCCATTTTGGTAGCAACCTATGGAGGCACATAGTTTTAGAAAAGGAGTGGGAACCTTGGGGATAGCCCACGTACTACTCCAATCCTTCTCGGTACTAAGTCATCATCCCACAAGAATACTTATACATATACATGCTTTTAAAAAAAAACTCGACACTTGAACTTCAAAACATGCATACTTGGGCTTAGAAGCCAAACATACTTTTGAATACTCTTATGCATACTTAACAAGAGTCAACATTCTTCACAATCAGGCATCATAGGCTAAATATCCAAGCAATTTTTCATGTCATACTTCATGCATAAAAGTAGCCCCATTCATATCATATCATATCATATTTGTGCAAGCACCCATGTTGCTCAAAGAGCCATATCATAGACTTAGTGTGATCACAACTTAGTCAA
>JBCEWC010004814.1:0-26370 GCA_038996855.1 Solanum aculeatissimum
TTAAAATCAAATTTAAAGAGTTAGGGTTCATAGGGTCTTCAAGGATGAAAGAGGATCTTTGAATCAAGTCCCACATATCTTAATTCCACCAACAATTTGCAAAGTCAAACCTAGTCAAGGTCTTCTTCCAAAAATTCTCCAAGCTTTCTTCAATGGAGTACAAGAGGGTTTTAGAATTTCTAAAGAGAGTGTAGGATAGTTTGAATGGATGAATGAGGGTTTGGGGAATGTTATAGGGGTTTAGGAGACCTTAGGGTACCAAAAAAGAGGCTTAAGAAAATGTTAAATCACAAATATTTCATTAATAAAATGCAACTTTCATGGACTAAGTAGAGTGAGATGGCTGCTACAGTGCCCATCTCACTGTTCATGGCCTGTTCAACCCTCCATCTCACCACACTTAGCCAAATATTCAGCGCGAACTCTCGGAGGACATTCTGTAACACTTGATGAGTATTTTGACGGACTGTTTGGAGGTTGACTGGCCACGTAGGGGTCCTGTGAGCCCAACCTTAGACTCCTAGACTCATCCATGACTTTTCCAAGCAATTGTCCCACTTTACGGGACAGCACACTGGCCTTCTAAGGTCAAACGACCCGTTCAAGGGTCCATGGTCCCATACTTATCTCATGGGGTAGTTCCTGGCCACTCCTAGCCCACTGTTACACCCCGCTACACCCTTCACGGACCGTGACAAGTTTCATGGTCCGTGGCCCTTCCCTTAGCCACTTTTCTGAGCCTATCTCCAATGTCTTCCAAATTTTAGACAGTCCTACTGTTTGAGCCATAACTCCCTCATCCGAACTCTAAATCAAGTGAAACTAGTTGTGTTGAGAATCTAACTCAAAGAGATTCAATTTGATATATAGTATCACACATGGTTACGCCCATATCAAAAGTTGTGACCATTTAAAGTACACTGCCAAAACTATCCCTCTAGGCCACCAACTAGGCCATTTCGTGTTTGCCCACTTAAACTCAACCCGTGGCTACCAAAACTTAACTATGACAAGTGATACATCATATAAGGCCAATCATAAGGAGATTTCAAAAATGTTCAGGTTGTTACATTATCTCCCCCTTGGGAACATTCGTCCCCAAATGTGCTAGGACTAGGGCTTGAGGACAAAAATCAGAAACAAGAGACATGCTAACCAACACCTCAAAAGACCATGCGTAACTTTATAAATCATCCAAAACTCATGTCAAAACATCACTTAAATCGTTTTCGTGCTCATGAATGCATGCAATGTCATGTAACTCAAGAAATAAAAAATTAGGACAATTAGGGGATAGAACCTAGTGCCTTAGGCTTGAGCAGAATGAAAAAAATGAGAATATCGCTTCTTCATGTCTGGAGGCAAGTTCAACCTATATGTCACCTTACCAAGCCTTAGGCAATCCCTCTAGACTTACTAAACACCGAAACCAATTCAAGCCTAGGTGTTTTACCACTTCACATCTCTAGTCTACACCACATGATGAATCCTCCCCTTACAATCCCATCCTATGTACCTTAACCGAAGTTGGTCCTTATTGCGAAACCGCCTCACTTGTCCATCCAGAACCTTCACCGGTACTTCCTCATAATTTAAGTTCTTCTCAATAGTCACATTCTCCAAAGGTGTAGTATCCTTGGGGTCACCAACGAACTTCCTAAATGTAGATACATGCAAAACCCGATGAATAAAGTTTATTTCCAAAGGTAGGTCCAACCTATATGCCACACTACCAATCCGCTCCACAATCTCATAAGGTCCAACATACCGCGGGCTCAATTTGCCCCTTGTTACCCAAGCACATATATCCACTCACCTACACAGGATCAAATTTCCCTCTAGTATGGGGTAACTCAACAACAAAAATCCATACTTCCATCCTCCCACTTCCAAGTAGGAGTCTCAGTGTTTTGAGTCAAGCCACCGGACCTTTGATGTTCTACTTTCACTTGTTTCCAATTAGGACATTACGACACAATTTTAGCCACATCTCTTTTCATTCCATGCCACCAATACAACCCTTTCAAATCTTGATACCTTTTGGAAGATTCCGGGTAAATAGAATATTGTAAATTGTTAGCCTCTTTCATAATAATCTCCCTCAAATTATCAACATCCGGAACACAAACGATTTTGGTACCAAGTACACCATCTCCCCCTTGGGAGACAACCCCAATCTTACCTTCGGCAACCCACTTCTTCAATTCCACCAAGGATGGATCTAAATCTTGTTTAGCCTTAACATCAACTACCAAGGAAGATTCGGACCCACTTTACACAAGGATACCACCATTGTTGGATTCAGAAAATTTCACACCCAACCTAACCAAACAGTGCACATCCTTTACTACCTCTTTATTTCCCCCTTCCACATGTGCCACACTCCTTATAGAAGGTCTACTAAGAGCATCCACCACCACATTGGCCTTGCCGGGATGATAAATTACACTCATGTCATGACCTTTAAAATCGATTTCAAGCCTAGCCTTTCACACCTCTAACCTATACCATAAGATGAACTCTCTCCCTTATAAATTTCATCATAAGTACTACATCATAACCATCTAACCCCAAGGTTTTGAAACTCACACCAATACCATAACCAACTAAGGAGTCACAAAAGATAAGTTTCATCTGAATCAAGTAAAGCATATGCATCAAGGGAAGAAAAGATCTTAACATACCCGTGACGACATCCGAAGCTCCCTCTACCTCTTGGGGACCATGAAGAGCATAAAAGCAATTGTTCCTAGGAGCACCACCAACCATAGTCACTTGATCCCTTTTTCCATTCTTTGGGCAGTTACGGATCTGGTGGTCCAAACCACCACACCCAAAGCAAGCACCCAGAGCTCTTCTACACGCACCCTCGTGATTCTTCCCATATTGACCACACTGATATCGTAATAGTTCACCTCTAACTGGAGCCACTCGGTCTCTCCTCACCATTATTGGACAGCTAGCAACCTTATGATCCATGCTACCACATCCAAAACATGCATCCGTCGCCTTTCTACAAACACATTTATGACGTTTTCCACATCGGTCACAAGGAGGAGCTTGGGGACCATTCCCAGTCTGTGCCTTAGGAGGGGGCACTTTAGTAGAAACCCTCATGTTAGAGCCTTGAGCCTGTTAGATGCGGCCAAATTCATCACCCTTGACCTTTGAGAATCTACCATCAAGCCCTCTTAGCTTCATGCACCCTCTCTTCTTTAGAGCCACAGGGTTCCGGTGGACTCATACAAGCGAAGTCTCTGACCCTCGAGGATGAAGTGCCAAAGTTTGCCCGACTCATCGAATGTACCAGAGGAGCTCTCCTTAGAAGCATTTTTTGAAATAGCGACAACCGTACCAAAGTTTAGGAGGAATCATAGCAAGTTACCATCGCACGACATAAGGAAGAAGTGAAACAAGATAATTCCTAAAACGTCGTCATAGCCTCTCACTCATAGGTATGGTGCACAACACACCCATGAATAAGACTCTACTTGACTCGGAATGTTGGACTCCGAGGATCATTTATAAACCTAGGTCTCTTATACCATTCTGTCACGACCCGGAAAGGGGGCCTAGATGTGACATGGCGAAAGAGGACACGAAGACCATCGATCAAGCCATCATAGCATCATTACACATATTATCGGTTTAGAAATGCGGAAGAAAATGAGATATCACGTAAGTTTTAAGGAATTGGGGACTAGGGACTCAAACTATGGGGACAATTACGGGAATGGGATAAGCATATTTGCACGTAGCACATAGCAATAATCTCTAAGAGCAAGGGAGAAAAATAGGATTTCCACTATGGGTCACCCGGGGTCCTGTGAGCCCAAACTTAGACTCCTAGACTCATACATGCCTTTTCCAAGCCACTTTCCCACTTGACGGGACAACACACTGGCTGTCTAAGGTCAAATGGCCCGTTCAAGGGTCCGTGGTCCCATTCTTGTCCCATGGGGTGGTTCCTGGCCACCCCTAGACCACTGTTACACCCCCACGATACCCCTCACGGACCGTGACAAGTTTCAAGGTCCGTGGCCCTACCCTTAGCCACTTTTCTGAGCCTATCTCCAATATCTTCTGAATTTCAGGCAGTCCCACTGTTTGGGCTATAACTCCCTCATCTGAACTCTGAATCAAGTGAAAACAATTGTGTTGCGAAGCTAACTAAAAGAGGTTAAATTTTATATATAGAATCCCACATGTTTCAGCCCACATCAAAATTTGTGACAATTTACAGTACACTGCCAAAACTGTCCCTCTAGGCCACCAACTAGCCTATAACTCATTTCTCAACCAATTTTGACCTAAACAAATTTGGGTTGGAGTGGATCTTGATGCATTATGACCCGCTCAAATTTGACCCAACTCACCCAATTGTCACCCTTACTGTGATCAACACTATTGAGGAAATATGCATGCACTCAAATTTCCAAGGTATATTCTTCTGTTACTCAGTTGCACTCAATTATTTCTATAATACACTCATTTTAAAATTATTTTGGACAGTCTAGCTATGGTTTTTTGGATAGTTTTTGCTTAATAGTTCTCTTCTTAGATGCATCTTGAATTCACGAATGCTTTTATGAGAAATTCAAAAATGTATTTGTGCTTACAGCATTTTGAAAGTCAATTTAGTTAATTTTCGACAAAAGATCTCTTTATTTATCTCTGATTCTTTACAGTCGAAGATGGCATGCCACTGGTACATTGATATTCTTATCTAGTCCAAGGGAGTCACTCTTCTAAGTTGTCATTAAATAAAACAATGTTTCTTATTCATGTGGATAAAGGTAGGATAATCTTGCCAGGGACATTTTCATGGTTAGAAAGTCTCCAATGGGTAAGTTATATATCCAGAGTCTAGACTAGATCTTGTCTATAGGAGCACATGTCAAGAAGACTCCAAGCTTTCAAAATTTGATCCAGAATTATATCAACCAGAACCCATAAGAGGGAGCTTGAATTATCATATATTGAATGTCTGACCTTAAATACTAGCTGAATTGCATGATGCTTGGCTAGAAATGAAATAATAAAAATACAATTTGTAGAGATTAGCACGTCCTATTTATTTGCCTAAGATAGAACCAAGTACGATTACTTGTTTCAATGAAGTACAAATAAGAGACACAGAATTTTATCGTGGAAAACACCCTGCTCACAAAGGTGAAAAAACCACGACCTGTACCACTATAGGATTTAACCCCAACTTCACTAAATTCAATGAGCCTTAGTCAACAATTACAAACCTAGTAATCTAAGAACTTCAAACAAAAAACATCCTAGAATCAACCAAAAACCTCCCAAGGTTTAGGTCCCCCGAATCTCCAAGTTGCCCTCAACTCAAAGATTATCAACTAGCTTCAGTTTATAATTTACTGAGCTAGTACAAAATGACAAGACTTCAACAAAACAAGAACTTAATGTATCTGCATCTTCTTTGCTGTTTTTTCACTTTCTTTCTTCACTGTCACAGTCTTCAGCTTCTTCTCATTTCTCTTTTTAAAATCAGGCACCCAAGGAGTTTGTAGTTTTATCAACCTCCTTCTTCCCCTTCAGTTCATCTTCCAGTGGACTTCTATATTGTGTAGGACTCATTTAATTATTGACTTCTTTTCTCCACGTGTGATTTGTTGAACTTCTTTCCTATTTTTGTGTCTCTGCCTTATCTCCATATGCGTTTGTCTTCCCGCAATTACTAATCTACTTATCTTTCCTTCCTTAAGTGAATGAAGGCAAAGGGACCAGACTAAGTAGCATGTTTTATCATCAAAACTTCTTACTCAACATATTCCCCCTTTTTGATGATGACAAACTTCCATGATTAGGGTAGACCAACATAATCCCTGCAGCAAGTAAGAAGAGCAACACTCCAGAAGAAACAAATTTAACATGGGTTATAAAGCATTGCATAACTCAGTTAGTATTTCCCCCTTTTGGCATCATTAAAAAGAGGCAATCATAAAAAACAATCCAGTAAGGATGGAGCAGAATGCACAGCTGCCAGGGCTATCACCAAACAGAAAAGTAAAGACAAGAGCTCATTAAAATACATTAGTGATAGCAAGCAATCATAGAAAGCAGATAGCAAAGCCAACCCAGAGGGATTGATTAACCAGGGACCAACATGAACATCTTACATCACACAGAATGAAACAAATACCCAAAAGATAAAGTGCAAAGAGAAACGGATCAGACAGGAGGGGTAGAGGGGATCATCATAGATAACTTATGCACAATCTTAATATGAGAAACACGTTATTTCGATAGGGTGTCCTCAAGGGTAGAGATCCTGGTCAACAGGGCAGCACATTCCTGGGCAAACTCATGATGTGCAGAGGTAAGCTCAGCAGACTTGGCATCCAAAGCAAGTTGGAGACGGTGAAGCGGAGTGCTAGCACATTGCATAGAACTAGGTAAGGCTACGTGGTTCACCTTTCCCAATATATCCTTGGTGGTCTGCATGGTCCATACTTGGAAAGGAATGGAGTAAGCCTCGAAGATCTGGGATAGCCAGAACATAGGGAAGAGCATGCCCATTTTTATCCTAAATGAGGATACGCTGCATATGTTGAAGAATCAAGCTACGCAAGTTGAGAGGAACTTCATTATCAAGGAGTTCCATCAGTGTCAAGTCAAGATAGCTTGCTTCAGATCAACGTTCCTTCCTGGGAAGTAGGATCTTGTGGACCACATCGAAATATAGCCTATGAAGAGGAGACATTTCCCTTCGAAGGACTCTTCGGTGTTGAGTTAGGGTAGGACGGCCTAAGAAATTCTGAGTAATTTCCAGTGCAGACGTCAGGTTTTCCAATAGCGGTCACTCATGATGCACATAGTGATCCCATCCAACATTTGGGACCCCCAAGATTCGTGCAATGTCTTTCATGCCCAGACGAATAGGTGTTCCTCTGACCGAAGTGATGAGGACAGATTCCTGTACATATCCTCTCCCATAGAACTCATACATTTCTGGCTTAGCAAATCTTTGTTGAGTATTACCCAAAAGAAACAGTCCAGACCATCCTTGAGCTTCTAACTTAGTCAGTAACATATCCATGTATGAGCCCCCAAACCCGGTTATAACACGACCCCAAATGAGAGAGCATTTTTGAAAGTGAATGAAGGAAAGGAAATTTGGGTCAGAGCTGTCAATAGGAGGTGTATGAGAATCAGTCTCGGTCTCAGAGGAGTCCGAGGGAACAGATGAAAGGGCACGTTTCTTCGAGGTGGAAGAGCCCCTGGTCTGAGGTACCTGTTTAGAGGAGGAGGGAGCAGAGGGATTTTTCTTTAACGAGACAACAGGCTTGGAGAGAGGGGGTTTAGGAATCACATTTTTTCGCACCACATTCTTCCAGACAGTGTGAAGAAGTAAGTCACTACGGGAGGAAGAAGAAGGTGTGCCCTTTTGTTTCTTGCTCTGTTTTAATGCTTCATGGAGAGCTATTTCCTCTTGCCATTTTCTGTTTCAGGTTTGAGGTACCCGTGAAGGACTTGATAGTACAACCCGTTCAGGAGAAGGAACCTCATCGGTGACTTCAATGGGGTCACTTGAAGCTTTCCTTAGCCGACGATGCAGTCATTTTGGGGTTGGGTTGGCTGGTATAGGATCATCCCCAGAGATTGATTGAATGGGAATAACATTCAATACTTCATAATTAGAGGTCCAGGAGGGAGGAGGATTAGAGAAGAATCTTGAAAAGCTATTTTGAAAGGAGACCCAATTTACAAAATCAGAGAGATTAAAGGATAAGGGGCTTTGGAGGTTGGCAGTTGCATGAACAATAATAGCTTGGGATTCTTCCATGAGTTGGTTAGGGGTGGTTTGATCAAAGGAGGGTTTTGGAGAGGCCATGTCAGAGATGGAGGTTCTTTGAGGAAGAAGAACGAAGAGCTTTAGTTATAGGTTGATTCTTGAGAAGCTTAAAAGTCAAAAAAGAACGTGGTATTAAGGGGAGATGTATTTGAGTGGGAAAAGAAGTGGAATGTGATTGGACACCTGCAGGCTTTTTGCAGTGATATGACTCTTCGCTATCTTTGGCGGCAATATGTGGACTTAAGTGGAAGGAAATAGGGAACACATGTGGGTACCTGATCCATCAACTGTTAATACATGTAGACAAAAATTAATTAGTACCTGATTATATCAATGCCTCTGATGTAGCTATTGCTCCTGACATTGTAGCCTGCACACACTAAAACATAAAAATGATTACGTTCCCTCTTTATCTTTAATTTTGGGATACACATTTTCATGTGAGAGATTACATTCTAAACCAATGTTGATATGTGTATTTTAAAGCCAAGTTTCTAGCCAATCATTGAGGGGAGTTTATGCAATCTTAATCATTCCCAGTTCTAATCGGATCTTTTCAAAATGCTCCCTACTTAATGCTTTGGTAAAAATGTCAGCCATTTGATTCTCAGTGGGACAGAACATTATTGAGATTAGTTTCTTTTCTACATTGTCACGCAGAAAATGATGTCTAATATCAATATGTTTGGTCCTTTTATGTTGTACCAGATTTTTGGCAATATTTATGGCACTTGTGTTATCACAAAAAATGGGAGCACAACCTACATCAACACCAAAATCCATTAATTATTGTTTGATCCACAGCAATTGAGCACAACATGATCCTGCTACTACATACTCAGCCTCCGCAGTTGACAAGGCAACGGATAGCTATTTCTTTGTGGACCTGGAGATCAGACATGTTCTAAGGAAGTGGGCCATGCCTGTAGTGCATTTTCTGTCCACTAGATAGCCAGCGTAATCAGCATCAGCGTACCCTACAAGGTTAAAATTGCTTTCTTTTGAGTACCATAGTCCAAGAGTGGAGGTGCCTTTGAGATACCTGAAGATCCTCTTAACTGCCTTAACGTGAGACTCTTTTCGATTTGCTTGAAATCTTGCGCACAATACTACACTAAATACAATGTCAGGTCTGCTAGCGGTCAGGTACAAAAGTGATCTTATCATTCCCCTGTACATCTTTGGTTCTACTGAGGAGCCATTCTCATCCAGATCTAGCTTAGTAGAGGTGGCAATGGGTGTGTCTATGTCCTTAGTATCTTCCATTTTGAATCTCTTAAGAAGATCTAAGACATACTTTTGCTGATGTATGAGAGTTCCTGAGGAGGTTTTCTTGATTTGGTATCCCAAAAAGAAATTTAGTTCTCCCATCATGCTCATTTCAAATTCTCCACTCATCAGTTGTGCAAATTCATGAGTCATTTGAGCATTTGTTGACCCAAAAATGATGTCATCCACATATGCCTGTACAATAAAAAAATCTTGTTCCTTGGTCTTCAAGAATAGAGTGTTGTCAATTTTACCTCTAGTGTGCCCATGATCTAGAAGAAACTTTGATAATCTCTCATACCATGCTCGAGGAGCTTGTTTCGGTCCATATAACGCCTTATCTAACTTAAACATGTGATATGGAAACTCTGAACTCTCAAATCCAGGAAGTTGCTTCACATAGACTTCCTCCTTCAGATATCCATTTAAGAAGGCACTCTTCACATCCATTTGATATAGAGTAAACTCCTTGTAAGTGGAAAAAGCTATGAGTAGTTGGATGGCTTCAAGTCTAGCGACTGGAGCAAAGGTCTCATCATAATCTATGCCTTCTTCTTGATTATACCCTTGAACCACAAGCCTTGCCTTGTTCCTTGTGGTAGTTTCATGTTCATCAAGTTTGTTTTTGAATACCCATTTTGTGCCGATGATAGTTCTTCCTTCTGGTTTATGCACAAGGTGCCACACTTTGCACCTTTCAAATTGGTTTAGTTCTTCCTGCATGGCCATTATCCAGTCCTCATCAAGCAATGGTTCTCCAACTTTCTTTGGTTCTACCATAAATAGAAAATGCTTCAAAAGCACACAGATTCTTCAGTCCTGATCGGGTAGTTATTCTAGAGGTCAATCCAGAGAGAACATTTTAAACAGGGTGAGAGCCTTGATACTTGTAGCTTTTTATCCTGAATTCTTGATTTGAGTCATTTATTAAGGGCTCTGAGTCTGATAATGCCACATTTGTGATCGAGTGATCAGTTCCCCCTGACTGTGAGAATCCTATTTCAGTTGTGGAAGCACTAGCTAGTTCAACTTGTTTCTCTGCACGATGCTCCAGTTCACACTCATCTTGCATGTTAGTCTGAAAAGCAATACCATTTTCATCAAAGATAATATGAACACTTTCTTCAACACAGTTTGTTCTTTTATTCAATACTCTATAGGGTTTGCTATGTGAAGAGTATCCTAAGAAAATTCCCTCATCACTCCTGGCATCAAATTTTTCCAAATTATCTTTCCCATTATTATGAACAAAGAATTTACACCCAAACGTTCTAAAATAGGAGATATTTGGTTTTCTTCCTTCGAGTAATTCATAAGGAGTTTTATTTAGGATAGGTCTAAGCATGCACCTATTTAGTATGTATGCAGCCGTGTTGATGGCTTCAGCCCAAAGAGTTTTTGCAATGTTACTCTCAATCATCATTGTACTAGCCATATCTTCTAAGGTCCTGTTTTTTCTTTCTACAACTCCATTTTTTTAGGTGTTCCTGGAGCTGAGAAATTATGATCTATTCCATTAGTTGAACAGAGTTCCATGAATTTAGCATTCTCAAATTCAGTTCCATGGTCAGATCTTATGGAAATCATGGAAGTCTCTAATTTCTTTTCCATTTTCTTGATAAATATGGAAAAGACATCAAAGGATTCTTCCTTAGAATATAAAAAGAGTGTCCACGCAAATCTAGAGTAGTCATCAACAATTACAAGCATATACCTTTTACCTCCTCTGCTTTTCACTCTCATTGGTCCACATAGATCAATGTGAACCAGTTACAGACACTTGGAAGTACTTACCTGGTTCTTGGATTTGAAAGATGATCTGACTTGCTTCCCTCTTACACATGCACTACATACTTTGTCATCTTTGAACTTAGCTTTAGGTAAACCTATCACTATGTCCTTAGATGCTAGTATGTTCAGTTGTTTATGACTTGTATGTCCAAGTATTTTGTGCCATAATAAGGGATCATTAGCAAAGGCACTCAGACATTCTAACTGTGTCCCCGACATTCCCATGATGTCAGCCTTGTACATATTTTTGTGCCTTTTGGCAATTAGAACTATCTCTTTTGTATCCAGCTTTTTTACCCTGCAACCTGCAGAAGTGAAAGTGACTTTATTACCTTTGTCACATAATTGAGATATTCTTAATAGGTTGTGCTTCAGTCCATCCACATGATAAACTTCTTTCAGAGCTCTTGAAGTATTTCTACCAATCTTTCCAATTCCAACAACAGTCCCCTTTTTCCATATCCGAAGGAGACCTTTCCTCCTTTGAAAGGTGTCAGTGAAAGAAATTTATTTTTATCTCTCTACATGTGCCTTGAGAAAGCGCTATCCATGTACTAATACTTGCTTCCTTTCACTGCTACTTGTAAAGACAGTTCAGGGGTTAGTTTTAGGAACCCAGACTAGCTTGGGTCTTTTCTTATTGAAAAAAGGGTGAATGAGATCTTTCTTAGCCCATCCTGGCAACATATTTCTTGACCCGTTTCTTTTGACAACCTTGTTCCACTTTTGGTGTGTAAGATTTGAGTTCATGTTTCTTATGCCATTGGCAATAGGACACTCAGTAGTAGGATGTCCAATTTTTCCACACAGATAACATAGGTCAGTGGCAGGAGAACATTCTTGGTGGAATCCTATGCCAGCCCTCTCATTTTGAGTTCTACTACCTAGCTGGTTCACTATCCTAAAGGATTGTGTCCACCTATTTGCCCTTTCTAGATCCCCTTTTAACGCTGAAACCTTCTGAGTTAGTCTTCTACCTTTTTCTCTCTCACAAAAAAACTCATTTTTGCATTCTCTCAACTCAATTTCAAGATTTTGTTGTTCCTTACTCATTTTCCCTTTTCCCTTTTCACTGATGGTCAGTTTTAGAATCTCAGATTTCAAGTTTAAAACCAGAGTATCCAGTTTTTCAACCTGGTTCTTTAACTTGAGAGTCTCTTCATTTGCCTCATTTAAGTAATTTTTAACTTCCAGACACTCAAATTTCTGATCTGAGAAATCATTTATAATTGATTTTTTTCACCAGTTAATTCTAGAAAATCATCTATTAATCCGCTCATTAACATAATGAGTTTTCTTTTTGAAAAGAGATGCAGTTTTTCTTTTAATTCAAAGATACTTACCTCAGATTTTTCATCTTCCTCCAGATCTGAATCCCCAGCAGCCATGAATGCAGTTTTGTCAGCATCCTCAGTGTCGGATTCCTCAATTTCGGAACCCCAGGCAGCCATCATAGCATATTTACCCTTTTCCTTTTGTTTAAGAGCTTTGTCCCTTAACTCTTTCTCAGTTCTTTCCTTCCTCCCTTTCACTTCCCAGAGCGGACAATGTCTTACATGGTGGTCAGTTTTTCCACACTTATAGCATCTTGATTGAGCCTTGTCATCAGTCCACTTTCTGTTACCAGTATCGTCGGACCATTTCTTGTTGATGGTTTCTTTCCTGCCTCTTCTTTTTCCCATCTTGAGGAACTTCTTAAAATTCTTTGCCATATAAGCAATTTGTTCCTCATCAAGGTCTGTTTCCTCATCTTCAGAAGCCTTCAGAGCTAGGGACCTTTCAGTTGTTTCTTCTTCCTTCTTCTTATCTTTATGTTCATCTCATAAATTCGGAGATTTCCTACCAGTTCATCGAGAGTCATAGTAGCAATGTCTTTTGCTTCTCTGATAGTTGTGACCTTCATGTCCCATTTTGACTTTGGTAGTACTCTCAGAACTTTGTCAACTTGTTCCTCGGTGGTAATCACTTTTCCTAGTGAGCCCAATTCGTTGATCAGAAAAGTGAGTCTCATAATCATATCCAACAGAGACTCATTTTCCTTCATCCTGAAAGTTTCATATTCAGTGAAGAGCATGGCTACTCTAAACCTCCTGACTTGGTTGGTTCCTTCATGTGCATTAGTCAAAGCATCCCAGATCTGCTTAGCAGTGGAACAGTTGGAGATCATGTTGTATTCATCTGGTCCCAGTCCACACACCAAAATGTTCTTTGCCTTAGCGTTTTTCCTTAGGGTTGTCAGATCGTCTGGAGTAAACTCATTTCTCTCCTTAGGAACTAGTTGTCCCTCCACAATTTTAGTAGGAACATTAGGTCCCAAGGTGATCCTATTCCACAGTTCATAATCTTCAGCTTGAATAAAGTCTTCCATTTGAGCTTTCCACCAGCCAAAGTGAGTTCCATTGAAGAGTGGTGGCCTAATAGTCGATTTTTCTTCTCCGTGTCCAAGGGGAGGTGTTGTTTTCATCATGATCTATTCTTAGATGTTTAGTCAACAGATTACAAACCCAGTAATCTAAGAACTTCAAACACAAAACTTCCTAGAATCAACCAAAAACCTCCCAAGATTTAGGTTCCCCCAACCGCCGAGTTGCCCTCAACTTAAAGATTATCAACTAGCTTCAGTTTATAGTTTACTGAGCTAGTACAAAATGACAGGACTTCCTAGACTACGACACAACAAGAACTTAATGTATCTGCGTCTGTTTTGCTCTTTTTTCACTTCCTTTCTTCACTGTCACAGTCTTCAGCGTCTTCTCATTTCTCTTTTTAAAATCAGGCGCTCAAAGAGTTTGTAGTGTGATCAACCTCCTTTTTCGCCTTCACTCCTTCTTCCAGTGGACTTCTATATTGTGTAGGACGCATTCAACTATTGACTTCTTTTCTCCGTGTGTGATTTGTTGAACTTTTTTCCTATTTTTGTGTCTCTGCCTTATCTCCATATGCGCTTGTCTTCCGGCAATTACTAATCTACTTTTCTTGCCTTACTTAAGTGAATACAACAAAGGGACCACACTGAGTAGCATGTTTCATCATCAAAACTTCTGACTCAACACAATTGAAATAATAATTGATCAGAAAATATAGAACTGAAAAAGCATGACCCCAACTAACTTGTAACCGCTTGTGCCACAAAAATTATGGCTTCTAAGTTTTGAACTCGATATTTATGTATCAATACCCTCTTATGGAAAAACACCCTTGTCCTAAAGGTTGACAGTCTGAAAGTAAATCATTAGCTCCATCCGGATCTAATGGGAACTCATTTTCTTCAAGAGTAGCTTTGGAACCAACAAAGAGACAAGAGGAAGTTGCTCGGATGGTAAGCATCCCTTACTTCACCCTAAGGTTGTGAGTTTGAGTCACCAAGGGAACAAAAAGGTGGGAGCTTCTAGGATGGGGAAAAAACAACAAAGGGAAAGACGCAAAAATACTATATTCCTGCCATCTATAGATGCTATTTGAGAACCAGAAGTAGATCCCTTAATGTGTACACTTTGCTCCTTTGGACCATATAGACATCCCTTTGTAACCTGAGAGGTACCTTCTGCAGATGACTACCTTCTGAAGTAGATAGGTCAAGTACTTTATATAAGTTCAATAAAGTTGTAGCACCTTATGGAGGATTAAAATTTAGACTCTACCAAGGACAAGAATAGCAGACTCTTGGGACACTATGTAATTTAGACAACAAAATTGTTAGAACTTGGCAAACCTGTAGCCCCATCTAAGGTATTAAGAGATAACAATGCAGTATCTTCAATGGCATTTCTATTAGTTTGCAATTTAAACATTATTGCAGCAAGCTTCTTTGAAAAAAAAATATATATGTTTTATGCTCCTTATTTCACTTACCTCAAACAACACTGGGTATTTGAAAACAAGGCATCCTTTGTGAGCCTTGTTATCCAATATTTCCTTTTTACTGTGTAAATAAGGAAATTTGATTGGTCCATGAGCAGGAGTTTGTGAAATATTCAGTAGCAAATTAACTCGTTTGAACCAACTGTTCCAACCACAAGCATCTCTTCATCCTCCATGTCTTTAGCAGCATTTAGGTTCATATTTTCTTGATTTATGTCATCATCTCTGTACATATTTAATTTGAAGGCCTCATCAGTAACCGAACCATTATATTAATACCACAAGAAAATAACCACAATACTTGTGCAGCCTGTGCATTACCAAGAATTGTACCAATATACCAACCAATAGATCCATATTGAATCTGAAAATCACACTCGCATCCATGGCACTCTTTGAGCTTTTGGCAGATGAACCATGAGTGAAGAAACATTAAAGTTTCTCTAGAATCACTCAAGCAACAAAACTTCTTAATGAAGTTGATCCTTTTCGGCAGGCTAATCAAAACGCTACCACGATCAAAAGTGAATTGCAAATCAATTACCAATTTACTGACTTTTGCAGCTCCACCCCTTCAACTAGCAGAACCTTTGATGTTTAACAACATATATGTAGCTTAACTGCAAACCGAGATGTTGTAACCCAACCCTTGCAAATACTACTTTTCCTAATGCTCCTAGAATGAATATCCCTATTTTGACTAGACTTTTGGTTGACCAATTCACTAACAACTCTGTTAGAGTTTCTTGGAACCATGTAACTTGGCCATTTTCAGGTCAGTTAGGACAAGCAGAACACATTGTCTAAACAAATAGCCACCCCAGTTTACATAGCAGACAAGTTGAAAAACAACATTTTCTACGAGGATGTGATATTTTAGAATGGTCCCACCGGGATCAAATATGAGATTTGGAAAGTTTAGATAAACAACAAACTTTGAGAGGTGGTAAGCATAAGGCTGCACATTCACGTTTCAATCCTCTGAGTCAAATCGGAAAGCAGTTAATACATGCTTACTATAGAGCTGCTCTATGACTTTCATGGTTGGATTACCATGATCTAGACCCTCAATTGTTTTAAACTCAATGTTTCATTTGTTACAAGGAATTTGCATCTACATACCTCTTCATCAGTTGCATCATTCATATGTTCATCATCCATAAAAATTGAACCACATAGGTTCAACAATACTTACCAGCTAGTTACTTTCCAATTTCTTCTTTTTATTTCTACTTTTACTAGATAATTAGCCCGTGCTTCGCATGATCATCAAGAATACAAATTGAATATTAAACTTAACAATATAATATTGGTGAAACTCTTTCGTATCTTCTATGCATTTTTGGATTGTAACATTTATTCCATAGTATAATTGGCTTCTCAATTAGAGTGCTTAATTTTGTAAGAAATAATAAGCATTTTTTTTCAATTCTTGTGTATAGGAACAGAATCTCATGCTTACTTTGATGGAATATATTATATTCGTTCTCAAAAATCTTATAATGCAAAGATTTCATAAAATTATAATTGATTAATATAAAAAATTAATTAGTATAAATAAGTTGGAAATGATTAATAAACAATCCAAAAATAACACATTGTCTTTAAGCTATTTATAACTTATTTCTTTTCAATTATTGAAATACATATTCAATTTAGTGTATTATTTTAAGTCTAATCACAATAAAACTCTCAAGAGAATTATCGGGAGGAGAAGGATCGTAGGTTATTTCATTTTTTTTTATTTTGTACACCAATGAAACTTTGTTGTAATCAATTTTCGATGTTTGTCTAATTACTTGTAAAAGTTATAGCTAATATGTGGATTTTAAAGGAATAATAAAAGACAGAGAGGTTGTATCTTGGTGTTTACACCAAATTGGCAAAAAAAATTTGTCCCAATCATAAAAAGTTTTACGAAAATCTTTAAGTGACATTGAGTTTCCTTTTAGTTTCTAGTCAATGAAGCTAGGCATCAAATTTATCGCTTCTAAATAAAATATTGTGAAGGCGTAATCTTCTACCCAATGAATCCAACATATTTCTATACTTATCATCTTACAATATAACCATATAAACTTGAACACTTATGCTCTCTAAGTTCTAACTCCATCCCACAAGGTCAATAGTTTATAGCAGAGTGTCCAGGCTTTTCAAAAGGTGAAAATGTAAAGAATAAAAAGACCATCTTTTTCATAAGTACCCCATAGACCATACTATTAAACATAAAATTTAAAGGTTGTTGGTTTAAGCATCAGTTCAACAAAATTGACAATTCTAATTTCTTGTTTTGTTTAATTCTCCTATAGCATGCAAAATGTAAAAGTAATCAAGAAAGAGCGAATCATAGTTGTGTCATTTTCTCTTCATCTAAGTGGGAGTACGAGAGGAGAAAATAGCAAATAGAAAGTGAGATCACAAAAGAATTAAGGAAAATATAATAAAATTTATCAAACTCATTAATTGCACCAACAAATAATTTTAAAATGCAATTTAATTAAAGAAAACAAAGTGAAATTTTGTTCCAAGGAAACACCAAGGCAGATGGATAGGATAAAGCGAAATTTCACGAGTGAGTGCAGAGGGAATGGAAGTTTGGAAAGCGGCATGAAAGTTTTTAAGTATTGTGTCATTTTTCTTTTCCCCTGTCATGGTTCTTCTTTATCCTCTACACATCAAACGGAAATAGAGGAAAGATCCATCTAAAGAAAAGAAAGTGTACAGAGGAAGAAATGGTGAATCAATTCCAAGGGTAAGGAATTCAAGAATAGAATAAAGAAAAAAGTTATCTACACTTTTAAAGACAACCTTTTTGAAAAATATATGAGGAGGCGCAAATGTTGATTTTTTTGCAGTAAGAAGGGCAGGAAACTAATCACAATGAAGAGTCTTTACACTAAAGATGTGACTCTTAAAATTCTCTCTTTCATTCTTTTTCAATTCAGCATTAGTTTTTTTAAAAGGAATATATATGACAAAAAAAATTGAGAGAAAAAATATGAGAGTGCCATGTCATCGGGCTGACAATTCTTATATATATATATATAAGATTAAAAAAAATTATTTCTATATCCTACTATTTTTAAAATCTATTTTTTATTTATATTATTTCTATTTCATTTCTTGTGTATTCTCAACCTTAACTTTATGTGATTTTTTATGAAAAGTTTCGTATTATTTCTTTTTTATATTTATTCTATGTTTATTATTTTTATTAGCATAATATTTTTAGTATTCTAATTTTTAAATTAAAATAAAAGTCATTATTGAATAAAGTTATAAATTTACATTTTTCTTTTCTTTTAAATCATATTTATGTACTATATATTGAAATTTGATATAAGAGTATTATGTTAAATCTTTATTTAGAATTTAAAATTTTTGTTATATTTTCATGTTAATTTATTTTAGTACTAGGAAAGTTATCGCGCTTCGCGCAGCAATGAATGATTTCATCAACCTTTCATATAATTGTTTCATAATATTCATTTACATTTTAAATATCATATACATATAAATAATATTTATCTTCACTTTCTTAAAATTTGTTCAATTTACTTTCTTAGAATTTGTTCAATTCATTACGACATGTATAAGGCAAAAGAGAAAATTATCTATTCATCTCGAAATCTGATATAAAGTAACTAAAGTGAACATAGAAATTAGAAAGTACTAATCTGCTTCTCTATTGAAATCGATTTATCATTTTGTGGTGCGTGTAAATGAAAATGAATCACAAACGTTGTTTTTGACATTGGCGGTTCATCTCCATCATGTAGCAGCATTTATATGCCTAATCTAAAGAAAATTTAATATTCCATCTATATGCATATAAAATCAATTTTATAGATCAATTGAATGACAAATGTTAATCATTTCATTTATAAATACCTTATTTAGGGACATGTTAAACAAAAAAAAAATTATTTTACGTATATGTCAATTGCAAAACCTCTAATTTTACTACGTAATTTTTATATTATATCATGCAACTTATTTTCAAAACAGACCTTGGGAGTTTTAATTTCATTTTGCTCTTTCACCTATAATTTTGTGTTAGCGCGTTTGATTTTTAATAGGAACTTCTAAAATTATATTATATCATTAACAAAATAAATATTTTTTCAATCATTCATAACTCATAAAAGTCTTCTTTAAAATAACCAAAACAACGCTAATAAAAGCATAGGAAATTAAAGAACTCAATATAAGAAATTTTGACTTGATCATTAATTAGTTATTATACAATGAAAAATATAAAACTCCATACTTTAAGAGAAAATTTTCAAAATAACCACACTACACAAAAAATTTGCATCTCTCCATCTTAAAGTACGCATAACATTGTAATAATTATTGGAGATGAACAAAAATTGAAGGATGAAGAAAAGGGCTTCTATAATATAGCCTCGAGTTGTTGCGTGAGCCACAATCTAATTGAATTATCATTTTATTTTATATTCAAAATCATGTTAGATAATTTAGATCCAAAGGTAAGTGACATTTTTTTTTTTTGCATTTGAACCAAATTAGATAAGTATTTTAAGGTTTGAAAATGATAAACATATCATCGTTATAAATTATATTTTAAATATAATTTGACATACTTTTAGAGGTTCAAAGTGAAAATCAAATCAATCTGAATCAAGAGAAAATAACATATCGAAGTGTTCGTTTAGAATCAATATGACTATTTGAAGAAAATCTTATGCTATAATTGGAGCAGCCTATTTGGGAATAATATGATATTATAGAAGAGACACATACTTTCTAGTTTATTAGAAGTTTGAAATATTTTTAAAGTTGTCACAAGAAAGAATGCTATCAAAATCACTTGGTAGTGGATGTCATAAACTGTTGAATTGATGAGACAGAAATGCTTTTACAATACTCCCTCTGTCCATCTTTACTTGACCCCTATACTATTTTAGGATTTCTAACAATACTTGTCCAGTTTATGAAATCAAGAGATAATTTTACACTTAGTTCCTAATTTACCCTTGTCATTAATTATAGTCATTTCCCTATTACATTTTTCAATACATTGTATTAATTATATTTAAAGGGTGATTTGGTAAAATTACCCCTATCATTTACTATTTCTTAATTCCTGTGCCAAGTCAACAGGGGCCAAGTAAAGTTGGACGGAGGGAGTAGTAGTGAATGGCCTCATTGAATTATTTCGGCTGAAAGGACCTTTTCAGCAAAACATCATCTTTGCAAGCTATTACGTAGGCGCAGAGTTTTATCCTCGGCATATTCAAAAGATAGTAACTGCAGATTTCATTGTCATAAAACAAAGTACCATAAAGACCTATCATTATATTTCACAAGTAGACAATCAAAATTTTAAAACTAAAACAACAGACATTACAAATATCACATAAAGAGAATTTAAAACTAAGACTAAATTTTATCACTTGTGAAGCTACACTGAATGTGTAGTTGTTATCTATGAATGAGCATCAGTTGTACTCTTTTGTTGTCATCAAGCTATTTGATAGTTAGCTAACTGGATAATAAATCTCTAGAAAAGCAAAGTGAGAAACATCACTTGGATTAGTTATAGATTTTGTGTCCATTAGCATGCGAAATATAACAATCACTGTTATTTTTTATTGCTCTCATATCCTACTTAACCATTACAGAATACCAAAGCAGAGACTTCCTAAAATAGAGAATTGGGGCAGTTAATACACTATTATAATTTTTAATATATTTATTCCAAAAAATACCAACAAATTTAACACACTTCAAAGAATATCAAGGATATATAGGCAAATTTTGCTACATGGATAAACTAATAGGAAAACATTACATGGTCAAAACAGAGTTATACTGCCGGAAGAAGGAAAAGAAAAAAGAAAAAGAAAAAGAAACCATCACACATCTGACCTATATATAAGTGAGTAGAAATGGAGAGTCTCTCGCTATTTCAAACAACGTTACCAATGTGAACCGGAGAATGTGATAGATCATTTGTTGATGGCTACAAAAATATGCACAAATATTTCTGGTAGAATTAATCTATGTGGTATTTGAGGCAACAAATATAATTGCATCCAGTGTAGTTTAATTTTATTATGATAAGAAACTGTATGTAGAGTAACTAAATTCATATGGACTGACACAACATAGTAAGAATAGTGCTACTCTACACCTTCTTGATTTAAATCCAGATACTATTTGCTTAATTTGCATATATGTTCTAACGCGTGAATTCATTACTCCCTAACTGCACAAAATAATATATACATGATCATGTGTATATAATGATAAGGTGTATCGTTAAAGCAGTAATTTGAAAGAGACGGTAAGTTATTGTACAACACAAGTTGGCATGTACATAAAGTAGCATAAGCGAGGATGACTGTAGGTAACCTGTTTCAACTATGGATATAGAGAACGGTTGGAGGTAACTTGCTTCAATTATGAATTTGGTTATTATTTAAATCACCGTAAGAGATAGGTTAAAAATTATAGTAGCCAAGACACGTCGAATTTTGGAGTACACAAAGGGCAAAGGGATATTTGTGGGTAAAATGTAGAAGTTGGCAAGTCGATAAGGATGAATAGTATGCTTGCAAAACAACTGCACATAAATAGATTTGTTGTGAGCGTGGGAGGCATAGTGCTAAACCTAGAAGGTTGGATGGTACTGGGATAAGGGAGTATAGAGAGGGGTGAATAAGTAGCATACTTGTTTGGCGGTGTAGTTGGTGCGACGAGGATAACCACTCCATAACCACTCCATAGGCCACCGTAGAGAATGCAGGGATAAGATAGAAACTTTTTTCTTAATGGTAAGGCATGATGGGAAAAGAAGTTAGCGAGAAAGAATAGGGAAATGTGGTGATAACAGAAGGTAAGTTGGAGAGAAAGAAAAGGCGGCAGTTCTTTTTGCAAGACAATGGCGTCCATGTTATACAGGCATACCAGTTCTGAAGAGCCACAAGAATCGTACGTAGAATGAAGCGGTAGTTTGATGTTGATGAAGGGGAACGGATGCTTGTTTGGGATGTTTCTGATGTGGAGGGGAAAGGTAGTTGTGGATACGTATAAACTAAAAGGAATCCTTGACCTATGGTGTTGCCATGTCACTGGGTCTAGCATTTTCTTTTATATGTATATATAAGATATTGACTTGATATTTCACATTGCATGCAATTTACTTTCTAGTTAGACTTAATATATTTTCTTTTTGTCGGATATTTTAATAATTTTATGATATTATATTTAAAATATTAATTTTTTTATCGAACATACATTTCAGAATTTCCATAAAAAACTTGTATTTTTAATTTTTATGATTAATTTGATGAAATTATACTTATTTAAAATTATAGATCAATTATTTTTATAATATTGGCTAAGAATAATGTTAAGAAAAGAGGCGTTGATGCCCCAACAAGGAGGTGTGAGAGATTGGTGGTAGAGTGTCACGACCCAAGCCTAGGATCTAGGTGAGACATGGCGAATGGGGAACCCGAAGGTACCCAAAATAAGCCTCATAGCATAATTAAGGACATCCTTGGTTATGAAGTGTGATTCAACCATCATCATATAGTACTAAGGGGATTAGGGACTTACGACGAACTCTACGAGACAAGGAATTAGGAATTCCCACTATTTAATCACAACAATTAAACCAAGGGAAGGGAACATGGGATACACTCTAGAGGAATAGGGACTTAGGATATGCACCACTTGCCAACATCATCAAATAACCACATATAAAGGGATAGGGACTAAAGGGGAATCTCCATAGATACATAAGTGTCGCATGAGTCATGCATAGCATGTCATCCGACAATACCTCTAGTCATAAGTGGAATGGGAGCCAAGACATGTTTCGGGCTCACCCTCAAAGTAAATAGAAAAAGTAGCAATGTCTTAACATAGGTAGATAGAAAATGAATGTTTCCCTCGAAATAGAGGAATCACCATAAGCAAAGTCTTCATGAATCGAACTAGCCACAAGGAGGTGGATGGGGAAGAGCTTCGGCCTCTACATGATTAGATCATGTAGGCAAAAGTATGCATCAGTACTTTGAATGTACTAAGTATGCAGAATGCAATGCAACAAGAGATCATAAGCCATAATAGACCAGATGCATAACCATATACAAAGGCAATAAGCTCAATATGACATGAATGATCAATGTATTAATTAAAACATGCATGGGAAGTAAAAGCATAAGTTCATAGCATAACATACATATGTGGGAGGAGACTTTAATCGACATTAAGACCATGCGAGCTACTACATGGAATCCCAATATTTCCTCTATAGCGAAAAAGGAGTAGTGTACTTGCCAAGGTAGACTATACCTCACCTTATGATATTTCCTTTTTGGTGGGTTTTACATGGTACCCTTAGCTTATGCATTGGCTTTTCGGTAGGTGTTACATGATATGCTTATCTTACGACATAACTTTTTCAGTATGTGTAATCCCATTTAAGGAAATAATGATAACCTATGGTGGCACATAGATATGAATCAAGAGGCTTTTTATATAAGGACCCTCGGGGATAGTCTCCCACCTCAAGACCCATTTGGTACTAAGTCTAGTCCCACAAAATACATGAACATAAGCATAATCATACCATGTATAAACTTGTAAATCATAACATCGTGAAAGGAGTAGCTCATAAAAACCATAACATCATAAGAAGAGCTTCATAATCTTGCATAGTTTTCATAGCGCATAGCATTTCCATGGATTCATAACATACTTGATAGCACTTAATCATTCATAATATCCATGACTTGCATAATTCGTAATAAAACCTTTCATCAACATAAGATACTTCATCATACAGTCTTAGTTCCAAAACATGATGGGTTTATGTATACGAACTTTAAATAATGAAATTCAAGAGTAATGTACATGAATGAGTTAAACCATGTTTACTTGAAACCATTCAAAGAAACCCACCATAAAAATTGAGAGACCCATAGTTAGGGCATCATGAAAATCATCTCAAAATCTATAAATTTCATAGTATCATAGCATACGTAGCTTAAATGTCATAAGGAAATTCATAAAATCAACCTTAATAGGAATTCATGCATATTCAAATCAATAGTTGACAATTTCTAACTTAAATCATGCATATAAAGAATAATAGGAAGTACTCATAATGATATCAACCTTGAAATTCAAGAATTTAATTTGGAAAGAGTTTTGGACTCCATGGGTGGAAGGACCCATGGATGAAGAAATCCACATACCTTACTGGTATTGAAGAAGAAAAGAAAAACTTGGGAGAATCTTGAAAATACCCTTGAATCTTGGCATTCAATGGAGGAGTCTTGAAACCTTAGGAATTAGAAAATATTTTGAAAGAGAAACTTTGGACAGTTTTAAGAGGATTTTTGGTGCTTTTATGAGTGAAATAAGCCTTAAAATGGTGGAAGTTTTGTGTATTCTCATATGTGAGAGTTCAAGAATTTGTCTCAATTGTCCTTACTTAAATACAAAAATTTTTGATAAATTTTATACTGTGGTGAAATGGGAGCGTGACGCGGACTTGTTTTGGCGTAGTTTATTTTTGCGCAAAGTTCAATTTTCTCCTATTTTGATCCTGAGATGAGTCTTGGTCTTTTTTAAACTAAAATAAACCATCTCCAAGATACGGAGAAGTCGTGAACCCTCTTGGAAAGTGAAAAAAGTTATAAAAGATTAATTTTTGATACGGTTGACTTATAAATTAAACAGGACCATTTTCAACACAATTTTGCCTACTGATTAAGAATACGACCTCAAATTATTCAAAAAACATATGGATGATGTGTTATGAAAGGAATCTATTATAAGGGTATCCTAAGGCACTTGGGAGGTGTTACAATATCTCACCCTTGGGAACATTCATCCCCGAATGTGATGGAAATACACTTGAGAGAAGTAACTAGACCATTTTTAGCCCCAACATAAATGCATCAATACAATTTAAACACTAAATTCATAAAAATTCAAACTTATGCATCAAATATCATCAAAAAATATTACCATGAGTATGTATGCATGCAACATGATATATAGAGCTGAAGTATATGACTTGACACCTTAGACATGATTAACTTATTACCTCAGGCTGGATTAGAGTGAAAAAGATAAGGATATCATTTCTTCATATCCGTTTCTGCTTCCCAAGTAGCACTTTTGACTTGTTGATTACTCTAAAGGATCTTAATGGATGCTACATCTTTGTTCCTTAATCTCTTCACTTGCCTATCCAAAATCTCAACTAGAACCTCTTCGTACGTCAAGTTCTCTTCCACACTCACCACCTCCAATGGTACAATAGAGCTTGGGTCACCTACATACTTTCTCAAAATGGACACATGAAAGATCAGATAAACCATACTCATCTCCATAGGCAACTCCAACTCATAAGCAACTTTACCAATGCGCCTCAAAATCCTATAAGGCCCTACATACCTAGGTCTCAACTTTTCCTTCTTGCAAAATTAAAATACACCCTTCATGCGTGAGACTTTCAAATACACTCAGTTATCCACATTGAACACAAGATCTCTCCTCCTAATGTCGGAATAAGACTTTTGTCGACTTTGAGCGATGTTTAATCTCTTTCTTATCAACCCCACCTTCTCTAGGGCTTCCAAAACCAAATTTGGACCTATAAAAGCCATTTGTCCCACTCAAACCACCAAATTAGGGATCAACAACATCTACCAAACAATTCCTTAAATGGTGCCATCCCGATGCTAGAGTGGTAACTATTGTTGTAAGCAAACTCGATGAATGGAAGATATTCATCCCAACTATCCTTGAATTTCAACACAAAGCTCTAATAATATCCTCAAGGGTTTGAATGGTACTTTTACCTTGACCATCTATTTGTGGTCGAAATATCATACTAAGCTTGACCTTAGTACCAAGGCCTCTTTTGAAGGATCTCCAAAAGTGAGAGGTAAATTTGGTACCACGATCCGAAATGATGGACAATGGAACCCCATGAAATCTAACCAACTCATGGATGTATAATTTAGCATAATCTTTGGCACCATAGGTTATTTTAATCGATAGGAAATAAGCCGACTTTGTCATTCTATAAATGATAACCCATATGGAATCAAGTTGCTTCTTAGTCCTAGGCAAACCAACCACAAAATTCATATTAATGTCTTCCCACTTTCAAGTAGGAATCTCTATTTCTTGTGTAAGGCCACCCGACTTTTGGCGCTTGACTTTGACTTTTTGGTAATTATGAAATCCGACTATAAACTTTATAGTGTTCGTCTTCATATATACCACCCCACCAGTATACTTCTCTAAAATCCTTATACATCTTTGTAGAATCAGGGTGAATAAAATAGGATGAATTATGCGCCTCTTTTAAAATCAAGTCCCTCAACCCATCAACATTTAGCATACACAACCTACCTTGGTGCCTAAGGACTCCATCTCCCCCTTGGGGGAATGTCACGACCCGGATAGAGGGCCTAGATGTGACATGGCGAAGGAGAATCTGAAAGTCCTCGATCAAGCCATCATAGCATCATTACACTCATCATCGATACCATGCGGCATGTTGGACTCCGAGGATCATTTATAAACCTAGGGCTTTGATACCATCTTTGTCACGACCCGGATAGGGG
>JBCEWC010004815.1:0-26370 GCA_038996855.1 Solanum aculeatissimum
AAAAACTTTATGAAATTTCTTTTAAAATAATTATTTTGAATTATTAATATTCGAAGAAGCTCGATGATTAATTTATGAAGTGGAAGGTAAATATTGGGTGTCAACACATTCCTGCTTTGCGAGTAGCACACAACTTGATATCAACATGCCTACTTCAGTTTCTTACTCAAGTAGAGAGCTGACCATTGACGTGCCTGCTTCAGTTGCTTGATTTTATTATAGCATTTTTATAGACAACTCGGATCGACATGCCTACTCAGCTGCTTGCTTTAGGCTAGCAGTTGTCCATTGACGTGCCTGCTTCAGCTGCTTGATTTTATTATGCCATTTTTATTAATTATTTCTTTTCTTCAATTGATGTAACTATGAATTTACGATATTGCCCCTAATTAATTATTTTTTTTAAAGGCAACTGCTGATTAAAATGTCTGTGTTTAGCTACTTGATTTTACTATATCATTTCTGTTAATTATTATTTTTATTAAAATTTAATACACATAAATTGAGATAAAAATAAATAGTAGGCCTACAAAAAACTCAAAAAGATCAAATGATCCATTCAAATTGTTGGGCCCATGCACAGCAAGGGCATTGTTCATCTAGTATCCTATACAAACAGGAGAACTACTGTTCATCCACTATATTTCACTTTTTGATTATTTTAATATTACTTCTACTATATAAGAATGTTAATTATTTTTAATGTAATATAACATCAAAAAATATATTATTGACAAACATACTATTCTTATTCTGAATTAATAATTATTTTATTTTATTTTTAAAAAACAATTCATCACTTAACTATGTAATTTAAAATTATTTTAATATTATTTATATTATATAAGACTATTAATTAAGTCTTTAATATTTTTAATTATTTCCAGCATAATATTACATTTAAAAATATATTATTGACAAATATACTACTTTCATCCTGATTTAACAATTTGCTCTAATTAATAGTATATTACTGAGGATGAATATGATCTTAATGCACTTATTCTAGATTTTTCAGAAGCTCCAACTCCAACTCCAACTCCAACAACATAAATGGTGGTAGATAAAAATCTCTGATTTGAATAAACTTTTAGCTAGTCATAAGAAAAATAAGGACAAAAAAGCTCATTTGAACTCTGTGATGCATTATTAAAGCATTTATGGAAACAACATAATAATCTTAAAAGTTGAGTATTTATGGGTCACTTGTTAGAAAAAACTTTCATGTCTTGCTTATATTCATGCGTTTCTTCATATCTACTCCTTCTATGCAGATGTCAATTTCCAGATCCCAATGATCAGTGGGAGAGACTGAGCCTACTGATGTGGCTCCCACTTGAGGTCGAGTAGGGTTCGTGATAGGGTTTGGAGCCGAGGACTTGCTAGAGGGGAAGCTCCTCCTAGAGGATATGTTAGATCAACTTTTCCGGAGCCTTCTAATGATCCAGGGGGGCTTGCAGATCCTGTTCCACCATGAACTTCTAACTTAATATCACTGATAATCGTAATCTTTTCTAGTGTGTAACATGTAGAATGATAAGTTAAGTTTACCAAACCCTTTGATCCAGGCGAGAGGTAAAATTCACTACGTGATTTGATCCATCTGCGTAATGTGACACTACTAACTGTCACGACCCAAAATGGTCATGATGTCACTTGCCTAACCCACTAAGACAAGTAATCCCAAAGCTGCTCAATTTAACAATAATATTATAGCGAAAGAGATAAGATCTGAATAAGGACAGGCACTAGGATATCAATACTAAAACAACCATCCCAAGATTGGTGTCACATGTACAAGCCTCTAATACAAAGTATAGTAAAAATAAATATAAGTCTGAATCTCAGTCCTCAAATAGAACATAAGAGAATAAGAAGGACTTCAAGAGTCTGCCAAGTAGACAAGCCTCTACCTCTCGAATGTCCAGGAAGCTTGGTCCGTAAAGATAAAAGCTGACTTAAGTAGAACCAGGCTATATATATATATATACATCCATATAGTCAATTATGCAATACTACCCCTCAATCGATATCTCAAAATACAGCTCGACAACATCACAATATGTATATCTATCTCAAGTATACACTTCAGCCAACTAACAAGTATTTCCAAGTATTTAACAAGCATAACTCAAGTGTAACCATCACATTGTTCATTCACAATAACTGAGTCAAATCACAATACAGATAATATAGTATGAATGGCATGAAAATGGGATGAGATGAAATTATGAGATGCAATGTCAAATATCGTGATGCATATTTGTCCTACAATGTTGATATAATTAGTTCGGAAATCATGGGGGACATATCTGTCCATGTACTAGCCCAGGTTTGTGAGATCTGACCCGAATAAGATATAATCATTGGAACATGCCACGACTCGTGTGGCCCAACCCCATTGTATATAGATGATTAATATCACATGCCACGACTCGTGTGGCCTGACCCCAATGTATATAGATGATTACTATCACATGCCACAACTCGTGTGGCCTGTCCTCTATTTCTCATTTATGTTTCATCCCACGACTCGTGTGGCCCATCCCCTATTTCTCATTTGTGTTTCATCAGTGGTACTCAGTCACAATGCACATCAAGAACATATGTAAATGATGCGATAATGATAATATAATCAGAGTCCAGTTTATAACAAGTATCATTATCTCAAGCCAAACACACAATAGTTATATAGGCTCATCATCAATTCATAATATGATATCGCAGTAAGGCACAAAAAGGAGTCTATGTCAAGCCTATGATCAAGTCTGTAACCCACAAGTGAATCTCAACCATGACATTTCCACTCCCATTCACCAACCACATAACACATTTCATATATGTATATATATCAAGAACTCATATAACAAGTGATTCTCAATATCATAGCACAAGTCAACTAGTATTAATCTCAATATTCCACATTTGAGCCATAGATGCCAATTCATAACTTTCTAAATTCCCACAACTCATCAATTATACTTAATCAACACAAGAATTTCCATCTTTCACACGGTAAACATAGGGAATATAATGTTCGAATAGGCTTAACAATGTTTAGAATTCCACTTGCCTTAACTAGTAGCCGAAACAAGAAGTGATTGAAGCTTTTCCCCTCAAATTTGCACCCTAAATGTCACAATCTATCCAAATATAGTATCACAATCACATAACGAAGCTATTGATACTAAAATTAATTAATTCAGGTGAAAAAGTCAAAATGGTAAAAAATCTATATAAAAAAAGTTACCAAAATCAAGAAATTTTACATAAAATCGTTCTCCTCATAATAAGGATCCCAACGGTGAAAATCAATTAAAAAACGAAGCTACGATGAGGGAGAAACCACCAATTAAAGTTTAGGAATCAAAGTCCAGAAAAACTCCCAAATTCCACCATTAAAATCCCAAAATTTGAAGTCCAAATCACAAATTAATCGACGTAAATCAATAAAATGAGTTAGAAAATAGTTACCTAATCAATTAGCCTTAAAAAAAATCTCAAAACCCCTCTTTGAAATGAAGCTTGAAACATTTAAAAAGGTGGAAATGGGTCTATTCATGTTTTTTTAAAAACTAAAACTGTCCAGGCCTCAATTGTACTCCACGAATGCGGAAGTAACATCCGCGAATGCGGGAGTCAACTCTGTTGACTACTCCGCAAACACACCTTCTCATTCGCGAATGCGGACCTTGCCTCTGCGAACACAGAAGCCTATGTGCATTTAGCTCCACAAACGTAGGGCCCTCTCCACGAACCCGGAGTGTAAAAAGGCCTGCACCAGAAACCAACAAAATTAGCAAAACACAACTCCGACCAAAACTCGGTACGGACCCTCAAGATTCATTCAGAGTCAAACTTTCACAAACCAAACATGTATCCATACCAAAATTGGTGATCTGGACTCAACAGAATAATTAGAATTTGATTCTGATGCCTCTACTACACAATTACCAATCCAACTCCAATAAACTAGTTTAAAACTTGAAATACCAAAATTGCCCTCGAAAGCTCCAAAAATTATTAAGAGGCCATTTCTAGTGTTACTTTGACCATCTGAAACTATTGGAATTGTCGAAATTTTAGTCCAAACTTTCGAACTCCGAATGTTGATCAAAGTCAAACTTTAGCTTCGGAAACAACTAAAAGCATAACTTTGAGTCCAAAAACCTCATTTTAACTCAGAATTCAGTTCTGCAAGTTCTCATAGACCAGTTTCGACATTTCAAAACTAATGAAATCGACAAAATCAAATTCCAAAACTCAAAATGACTCCAAAACTCAAAGTTTTCAAACTTAAGCCTTTTAAAACTTTTTCTTTTGCAAAACTCTAACTTTTACCAAGATTTTTAAAATTTAACTTTTCAACTCAACCAAAAATGACTTTAAGCAACTTCCAGAAGGAAAAAATAATAATTTAGCTGAAGTTTACTAAAATGATATTCCAGGTCATTACATCATCCACCACTAAAAATAATGTTCGTCCGCGAACATAAGGTAAGGAAACACACCGGAAGCCTAAAAAAGATGAGGATACCGGGTCTGCATATCAGACTTCATCTCCCACGTGGCCTCATTTATAGGCCGATGGGGCCACTGAACCTTAATTAAAGCTATCTCTTTGGTCCTCAACTTTCTAACCTGCCTGTCTAAAATAGCCACGGGCTCCTCCTCATAAGTTAAATCTGGGCTTAACTCCACCAAATCAAGGGATAATACATGAGAATCATCAGGAACATATTTCCTTAACATAGATACATGAAACACAGGATGAACTGACGACAAACTAGGCGGTAAGGCAAGTCTATAAGCCACCGCTCCCACACACTCAAAGATCTCAAAAGGGCCAACATACCTAGGGCTAAGCTTTCCTTTCTTCCCAAATCACATAACACCCTTCAAGGGTGAAATCCTCAACCATACCCGATCGTCCTCCATGAATTCCAATGGTCGATCCCGACTATCAACATAACTCTTTTGTCGGCTCTGGGCTATCAGTAGTCTACTTTGAATCAAGCAAACTTGCTCCATGACATCTATAAGTAAATCAATATCAAGGCTATCAACCGTAACAGAATCGAACCAACCTATGGTTATCTACATCTCCGCCCATACAATGCCTCAAAAGGGGCCATCTGAATGCTGGAATGATAACTGTTGTTGTAAGCAAACTCCACAAATGCAAATGTTGATCCCACCTGGCACCAAAATCAACCACACAAGCTCTGAGAGTGTCCTCAAGAACTTTAATAGTCCTCTCTAATTGGCCATCTTTTTGGGGGTGAAAATTTATTCTCAAATCTAGTCTGGTACCCAAGCCATGCTGCAAAGCCTTCTAGAAATCAGATGTAAACTATGAGCCACGATCTAGTACATTGGACACAGGACCCCATGAAGTCTCACTATTTGACTGATGTAAATCTGTGCCAAATTCTCAACTATGAACCTCACCTTAAAAAGAATGAAGTGAGCAGATTTGGTCAAGCGATCCACTACTATCCACATAGAGTCAAATCCTCCAATTGTGGGAGGTAAGCCAACTACGAAGTCCATGGTGATGCATTTTCATTCTCACTCGAGAATGAGCATCCTCTGAAGCGCTCCCTCGGGCCTCAAGTGCTCACACTTGACCTGCTGACATGTCAAACACCTGACCAAGAACTCTGCAATGTCTCTATTCATACTGCACCACTAATAATGTTGACTCAAATCGTGGTACATCTTAGCTATCCTTGACTGAATAGAATACTTAAAACAATGGCCTCCTTAAGAATAGATCTGATCAAGTCACCTACCTTAGGCACACAAATCCTACCTCTGATCCTCAATACATCCTTGTAATCAAGCTTGAATTCCTTAGCCTCCCCTCTAACCACCTTGTCACAAATCTAACATAGCCTATCATCCTCGAACTAGCGACTTCTAATCTGATCCATCAAGGAGGAACGAGCCTCAACACAAGAAATCACTCTACCATCCTTAGAAATCTACAATATCAATAACCCATTAGCTAGATTCTAAACATCTCTAGCTAAAGGCATGTCCTCGACCCAGATAGCTGTAAGACTCCCCATACTGGAAGCCTTTCTGCTTAGAGCATCGACCACCACATTAGCCTTTCCCCCGTGATATAGGATAGTCAAGTCATAATCTTTTAGAAGCTTAATCCATCTCCTCTACCTCAAATTTAGATCCTTTTGGCTGAAAATATACTGAAGACTATGGTGATCGGTGAAAATGTCACAGTGAACCCCTTAGAGATAGTGCCTCCATAACTTTAACACAAACACAATAGTTGTCAACTTCAAGTCATGGGTAGGATAGTTCTTCTCATGAGTTTCAATTGTCTAGAGGCATAAGCTATCACTTTCCCCCTTAGCATCAAAACTCCACCCAAATCAACTCCTGAAGTGTCACAATATATCGTAACGCTAACACCCTCCTCCGGCAAGGTCAAAACAGGAGTTGTAGTCAATAATGCCTTGAGCTTTTGGAAGCTCTCCTCACACTCATCCGACCAATGAAATGGAGCATTCTTTTGTGTGAGTTGGGTCAATGGAGCTGCTATGGAAGAGAAACCCTTCATAAACCACCTGTAGTAACCAGCCAAGCCCACAAAACTTTAAATCTCTGTAACCTAAGTACGTCTAGTGCAACCCTAAACTATCTCAATCTTCATTGGATCAAATCGAATACCTTCTCTAGACACAATATGACCCAGGAATGCCACCAAATTCAACAAAAACTCACACTTAGAGAACTTAGCATACAATCACTCCTCTCTAAGCCACTGAAGCATAATCCTCAAGTGTTGTTCATGGTTTGCCTTGGTGTCACGACTCAAAGGTAGGGCCTAAATGTGACATGGCGAAGGAGAACCCAAAAGTCCTCGATCAAGCCATCATAGCATCATCACATACATCGTTGGTTCGGAAGCGCGTATATTAAACAAATAGCACATAAGTCTAAGGGATTTCGGGGCTTTGGACTCAAGCTATGGGGATATTGCCGGGAATGAGATAAGCATGAATCACATAGCATATAACAATTACGTTCTAAGGGGCGGGTAAGTATGACTCAAGCTATAGGGGCAAGCAGGGTAAGGAACTTTCCACATAAGCACATTCCTAATCTAATCATATCATAATAGCATAAGCAGAAAGGGAAACATAACCTAAGATACCATCACTTAACATAAATAGCCATATTATTACGAGTATCACATAGCATGAAAGTTCAATATGTCCAACAATGCCTCTACATAAGATAAGATGGGGCCTCGACATATTCCGAGCTCACCCTCAAGTCATGAAGTAAAGGCAAAGGTAGATGAAATTAGGTGTTGCCCTTGGAGTATAGGGCTCACCATAAATAATATCTTCAAGAATCTCGATTAGCCATCTAGCGGGGAATGAAAATCACCTTTGTTCCCTACATGGTTAGAGCATGTAGACAAAGAGTATGGGTTAGCACATAATAATGCACATAATCATACTTCATTGGGCTAAAAGCCAAATACCCTTTCATGTCAAACTTCATGCATAGGAGTAGCTTCATACTTGTCATATCATATTGGTGTAAACACCCATGGATGCTCAAAGAGCCATATCATAGATATTATGTGATCATATTCTTGTCATAACTCATACTTGATCAAAATCATAGTCATAAACATATTTGGGACTTAGCCCACATCATATCCTTTATGAAATCCATGTTCATGGATGCAAGTGCCACGATTGATAATGAGAATAACATGGGTAACTAGAATTCATAATTTAAATCCAAATTAAGAAAAATCCATAAGAAATTCAAAGTTAAATCAACAATTAAACCTCAATTTAACATTATCCATGCATAGATTAAAGAGTAAGGGGACATGCATACTTGCACCTTTCTTTAAATCAAAAGACTTCATCAATTAGGGGCTTAATTCATCTTGAAATCATTAAATAAGAACATCCCACACTTCAATTACACTAAATCATTCTTAATACAAAAGACCCATTTTAAGAAAAATCATAATTCATCAAAAATTGAGAAAAGGATTTTGAGTCTTCCTGGTTGAAAGAGAAACCATGAATCAAAGCCACACACCTTGAATTAATAAGAAGATTGAGAAGATTCTGATGAAGACTTGAGTTTCTCCAATTTCAAGCTTGGTCTTAAATTGTGGATGAGAGAAAATTGAGAGAATTTAGGAGATGAATTGAGAGCTTAAATGAATTAAAATGAATTAGGATTAAATTTAGGGATTTTAGAAGAGTTTAGAAAGGCTAAAACAACCCTAGGAATAATTAAAATTACCATTTAAACATTAATGAAATGGAGAAGATAATTGGAACGGTCACTAACGGAAGCATCCACACGGTCCGTGTAGTGGCTCACGGACCGTGAACTACCGTGTGGCTTGACTTGGTTCACGTCTTGGCTTAAAATCTTGTAAAACTTTCTAGATCGCTCCATGACAGGACTCATGGTCCGTGAAGCTGTACACAGACCGTACACTGGTCCATGGAGACTCACTTAGTCTGAAGTCCTGACCCTGGGGTCTAGGAAGTCTCTGGACCACTCCAAGAAGGCCCTCACAGACCGTAAGGCATCACATGGACCGTGAGGTGGTCCGTGGAGCCTTACTTGGTTCCGGGCCTTGGTCCACCTCCTAGCCCACTCTCTGGGTCAACCCACAGATGGGCTCACAGGTCGTGAACCCCCACACGGTCCGTGGTCCATCCGTGTGGCCCAGCCTTAGCCAACTTTGACCCTCCCTTTCCAGAACATTTACGGCCACAAACAGTCCCACCAAAATGACCTTAACTTCCACATACAAACTCTGATTTGAGTGAAACTACTTTCGTTGTGAAGATAACTTAGAGAGCTTTGATTTGATATATCGTGGCCTATACAGTCCATCTTATACCAAGAGATATGGCCATCCAAAGTCAGTCCTTCCATACAGTTCCATACAAAACTCAACCACACGATTCCTTTCAATACGACCACTTAAATAGAATCCATGACCATCACTAATCAACCATAACAAGATCAAAATAGACCTTGACCCACCAATATGAAGTTTGAAAATTTTTAGGTCGTTACACTTGGTCTTAGAGTAGACTAGTATATCATTAATGAACACAATAACAAATGAGTCCAAATATGGTCTTAACACTTCATTCATAAGCTCCATAAATGAGGTTGGGGCATTGGTTAGCCTGGAAGACATCATCAACAACTCATAGTGTCCATATCTAGTCCAGAAAGCTGTCTTAGGAATATTAGAAGCCCTGATCCTTAGGTAATGATATCCGAATCTCAAATCAATCTTAGAAAATACAGCTTCTCCTCAAAGCTGGTCACAGAGGTCATCAATCCTAGGTAGAGGATACTTATTTGTCACGATCACTTTTTTCAACTGCCTATAATCAATACACATCCTCATACAACCATCCTTCTTCTTTACAAATAAGACAAGGGCACCCCAAGGTGACACACTAGGGTGTATGAAATCTTTACTCAAGATATCTTGGAACTTCCCCTTTAGGTCTTTCAACTTAGTTGGAGCCATACGGTAGGGAGGAATAAAAATAAAATTAGTGCCTGACTTAAGATCAATAGCAAAATCAATATCCCTATCAAGAGGGACTCCAGGAAGATCAGTAGGGAACACATTAGAAAACTCCCGAATGATAAGAATAGACTCTATCAGTGGTGACTCAATACTGGTATCACAAATAAATGCAAGATACGCAAGGCAACCCCGATCTACTAACTTTTGAGCCCAAATATAAGAAATAATTTTGCTAGGATAGGAACCATTTGATCCCTGCCACAAAATACTCAATCTACCAGGAATAGCTAATGTCACGATCTTAGCATAATATTCAAAATAGCTTGGTGAGGAGAAAGCCAATCCATTCCTAAAATTACATCAAAATCAACCATATCAAGTATAATCATGTCCACCCAAGTATCATAGCCATCTAGGGAGACAAGACAGGATCGGTACACCTGATCCACCACTAAGGGATCACCTATAGGGGTTGACAAATACACGAGGCATAGGCATACACTCACACAACAGATCAAACTCAGTAAATAAATATGTAGATACATAAGAATAAACGGATCTAGGGTCAAAGAATGTTAAAGCTGACCTGTGGCATACTAGAATAATACCTGTAACAACTGCATCTGATGACTCGACCTTGGGCCTCCTAGAAAAAATATACAAATGACCACCTATACCCTAGCTGGCGGAACAGGACCTATACCACCCTACTGTCCCACTATATCACTTATGCCCCTACCTGGATCATGCCCACCTCTGCCTGGCTGACCTCTACCATGACCCATAATATGAGGGGCTGAATCTCTGGTTGGAGGAGCCTGATCTCGAATTGGTGCCGCTGAATATAAGTGGTGTGGCCCCGTATGAGTCTAATGGGGGCAACATCTGAGCACATGTCTGGAGCACCACACCCGTAACATGACCTCGAGTGGGGAGAAAACTAAGAAGATAGTAGGGGAATACTATAACCACCCTTGCCCACTGGCCCCTGTTAAGAGCTAGAGATTCCCTGACTATAACCATGAGAACTATGAGGTCCCTAACCACCCTATGAAGCAGATAAATATGCATGCACTGACCCTCTATGATGAGGAATACGACCTCCCCTATGGGAGCCTCTACCTCCACATGAAGAGCCAGTGAAATGACCTAAAGACTGTACCCTCTTAGGGTCTCCAAACTCCTCTTTCAATAATAACTCCACCTCTTTGGCGGTACCAACTATAGTTTGAAAGCAAGCACCCTCTCGGGAAGATTTGAACACATAGGAACGGATGAAGAATGCCAGTCCCTTTACTAACCGACGAACCCTCTCTGCCTTAATAGGATCAAAGACAATGCATGTTGAGACAACTGATAAAATCTAGCTTCATACTCAGCCACAGTTATGCCACCCTGAGTAAAAGTCTCAAATCTAGTCCTGCTCTTCTCTTTAACACTCCAAGGTATGAATCTCTCTTGGAAAGCCTTATAAAACACCTCCCTCTCAACTGAAAGGGACCTTACTGGCCTGGAGCGCATATAAGACCACCACCACTCTCGAGTTGTCCCTCTTAACTATAAAGTAGCAAACCTGGCCCCTCGAGAGTCCACCAGGTCCACAACCTCTAACATCTCATAGCTTAGAGTGAGGAATTCATAGGTATCCTCTCCCTTACCACCCTAAAACTGGGGTGGTTTCATCTTTTGAAACCTCTTGTACCTTTGTTTATCATCAGCCGCTAATATAGGCTCATTGGTAACCTGATCTGGAGGAACTATATGAGCGAGAGTATCAACAAACACATGATGAATCACATAAGATGGCTAGCCCATCGAGACTGAATGGTCCGCCATAAAATCATCGAAGTCCTGGGGCTGCTCAGGAACCTGGGAAGGGGGAACCTCATCCTCAGCTGGTGCTGGTGGTATACCTCAGGTAATAGTCTCCAACATGCCCATCATCCTATGAAGTGTACCCTAGAGAGAAACTGGATCCTTGACGTCTGGAGGAGCCTGGTGCTTCCTAGACTTGATTGGAGGCTCAGGTGAAATTCCTCTATCATGATCCCTCATAGGAGATGCAACTCGTGCACCTCCTCTACCCATACCTCAACCTTTAGATCTGCCTCTACCTCTGCCCCATGCTGGGGTCTTAATAGTAGTCTCACGGGATGACTCCTTAGCTCCACCCAAAGATAAGGATATGGTCCTAGCCATCTACAAAAAGAGAAAACCACACTCAACAACCTCACTAAAACCACGCATGATAGGAATCAAAAGAACAAAAAGAAAATTTCCTAATAGTCTCCTTAGTCTCTCAAGGATAAGTAACAGACGTCTCCACACTGATTCTTAAGACTCTATTCAACTGGCTTGTACACGTGTGAAACCTATGAACCTGAGGCTTTGATACCAAATTGTCACGACCCAAAAATGGCCATGATGGCACTTGACTAACCTACCACGACAAATAATCCCAAAGCTGCTCAATTTAATAATAATACTATTGCGGAAGAGATAAGATCTGAATAAGGACAAACACTAGGATAAATACTAAATAAACCACCCCAAAACTGGTGTCACATGTATAAGCCTTTAATATATAGTATAATAAAAATAAAGACAAGTCCGGATCTAAGTCCTTAAATAGAACATAAGAGAATAAGGACTCCGAGAGTCTTCTAAGTAGACAAGTCGCTACCTCTTGAATGTCCAAGAAGCTCAGTCTGTAAAGATAAAAGTTGACTCATGTAGAACCAGGATCACAACCTACACACACGTGTAGAAGCAAGGGCGAGTACCCAAAACATAGGCACTCAAAAAGAGGATTTAAACAACAAGTAAAGCATAAAGAACAAAATACTCTTTCCACACTGACCACATACCACCCAACTACAATCCTGCACTCAAAAAGTCCTAGAAATATTAATATATATATATATATCCATATAATCAATTATATAGCACTACCTCTCAGTCGACATCTCAAACTATAACTCAGCAGCATCACAATATGTATGTCTATCTCAAGTATACAACTCGGCTAAGTAACAGGTATTTCCAAGTATTTAACAAGTATAACTCAAGTGTAACCATCACATAGTTCATTCCCAATAATTGAGTCAAATCACAATACAGATAATATAGTATAGATGGCATGAAAATAGGATAAGATAAGATAAAATAATGAGATGCAATGTCAAATATCGTGATGCATGTTTGTCCTACGATACACATCTATTGATATAATCAGTCCAGAACCATGGGGGACATATCTCTCCATGTACCAACCCTAGTCCATGAGGCCCGATCCCAATAAGATATAATCAATGGAACATTCCACGGCTCGTGTGGCCTAACCCCAATGTATATAGATGATTAATGTCATATGCCATTACTCGTGTGGCCTGTCCCCTATTTCTCATTTGTGTTTCATGCCATGACTCATATGGCCCATCTCCTATTTCTCATTTGTGTTTCATCAGTGGTGCTCAGTCATAATACATATCAAGAACATATGTAAATGATGCAATAAAGATAATATAAGCAGAGTCCACTTTATAACAAGTATCATCATCTCAAGCCAAATATACAATAGTTATATAGGCTCATAATGAATTCATAATATGATATCACAGTAAGGCAAGAAAAATAGTCTATCTCAAGCCTATGATCAAGTCTCTAACCCACAAGTAAAGCTCAACCACAACATTTTCACTCCCATTCACAAACCTCATAACACATTTCATATATGTATATATATCAAGAACTCATATCACAAGTGATTCCCAACATGGTAGCACAAGTCAACTAGTATTAATCTCAATATTCTACATTTAAGCCATAGATGCCAATTCACAACTTACTAAATTCCCACAAGTCATCAGTTATACTTAATCAACATAAATATTTTTATCATTCACATGGTAAACATAGGGAATATAATGTTCGAATAAGCTTAACAAGGTTTAGAATTCCACTTGGCTTAACTAGTAGCCAAATCAAGAAGTGACCGGGGCTTTTCCCCTCAAATTTGCACCCAAAATGCCACAATCTATCCAAATATAGCATCACGATCACATAACAAAACTATTGACACTAAAATCAGTTAATTTGGGTGAAAAAGGCAAAATAATAAAATATTTCATGTCGAAAAAGTTGCCAAAAATCTAAATATTTTTGCATAAAATCATTCTCCTTGTAATAAGGATCCCAATGGTGAAAACCAATTAAAAAACGGAGCTACGATGAGGGAGAAACCACCAATTAAAGTTTAGAAATCAAAGCCCGGAAAAACTCCCAAATTCCACCATTAAAATCCCAAAATTAGAAGTCAAGATCACAAATTAATCGATGTAAATCAGTGAAATAGGTTAGAAAATAGTTACCCAATCAATTAGCCTTAAAAAAACTCGAAATCCCTCTTTGCAACGAAGCTTGCACCATTAAAAATGGTGGAAATAGGTCTATTCACGTCTTTTAAAAAATTGAAATTGTCCTGGCCTTAATTATACTCCGTGAACGCGGAAGTACATCCGCGAATGTGGGAGTCAACTAAACTACTCTGCGAATGCGCCTTCTCATCCGTGAACGCGGAGCACAATTGGCAAAAGCTCCGCGAATGTGGACCTTTCCTCCACAAATGCGGAGGCCTAGGTGTATTTAGCTCCGCGAACGCGGACAGTAAAAAGGCCTGCACCAAAAACTAACAAAACTAGCAAAATACAACTCCAACCAAAACTCTGTACAGACCCTCGAGATTCATTCAGAGTTCAAATTTCACAAACCAGACAAGTATCCATACTTAAAATAGCGATCCAGACTCAACGGAATAATCAAAATTTGATTTTGAGGCCTCTACTACACAATTACCAATATAACTCCAATAAACTAGTTTAAAACTTAAAATATAAAAACTGCCCTTAGAAGCTCCAAAAATTATTATGAGGCCATTTCTAGCGTTAGTTTGACCATCCAGAACTACTGAAATTGTCAAAATTTCAGTCCGACCTTCCAAACTTCGAATGTTGACTAAAGTCAAACTTTAGCTCCAGAAACAACTAAATGCATAACTTTGAGTCCAAAATCCTCATTTTAACTCCGAATTCAGTTATGCAAGTTCTCATAGACCAGTTTTGTCATTTCAGAACTAATTCAATCGAGAGAATTAAACTCCGACGCCCAAAACTCTAAACAACTCCAAAATTCAAAGTTTTCAAACCTAGACTTTTAAAACTCTTTCTTTTGCAAAACTCCAACTTTTACCAAGATTTTTAAAATTTGACTTTTCAACTCAACCAAAAATGGCTTTAAGCAACTTTCAGAAGGGGCAAAACAGTAATTTAACTAAAGTTTTCAAAAATGATCTTCCAGGTCATTACACTAACCTTTATCTATTGTTCTAGTACAACTTCTCCTTGATCCAATTTGGTTGATTAGATGAGAGGGATCACATCGAATCCTGTTAATTAATCTCTTTTCCCATTCCTTACTACCTTGATCTAGTTGATAAGAATTAGGGCAAGTTCTAATGTTGGCCAGCGTTAAAAAGCTTACATAACAAAGAGAATCAATTAATACATGTATGCATACTTTCCAAGAATTATGAATTTATCAAGTTTTACCCTGTTAGTTCTTCATGGTTCCCACAACCCTTGTTGTGGATTTAGCTATGCATAATCATTGTAGATGAAGAAATCATGTTAAGAGATAGCATAATTAATCCCTTATAGTGATGAACTTAAGAACAAGAAATCCTAGTGTTCACAAGAAATCACAATGTATTAAACCAATGTAAAAATCACAAAAGAAGAGTTCTTAAAGTGTTTCTCTACTATTTTTCTATATGTGGTACGTCTCTTTAGTGTTATGTACATAAAAAATCTATTTATAAAAGTAAAATACAAATCAAAATCGAAATAGAAAAACTCTGTGCGATAGCTTCTACGGACTGGGTTACGGGCCGTATAGAGATCCACGGCCCATACCTGGGCTTCGTACTCTGCAACTTCCAAAAACTGGCTTCAAATCCATGAGACTTTCTTACAGGACATATTCTGACTTACAGCCTATGGGGGATTTTATCTGATAGCTTTTCTGAAACTCCTCAAACTCTGATCCTCCAGATACGAAACCATTCCACAACTCGTGAAAACTTTTATGGCTCATCTGACAGTTCATGAAGGCAACATCTAAAACTAGGCTCTTAATTGGATTTAACCCACAAAACCTCCCTATGGCTCGTGGAAGTATCCACGGCTCGTAGAGTATCTTGTAAATTCTCAAAAACTTAACTTCTACAACACTTTGCCCAAAATCATGCCAAATCTTGTAATCCAACAAAATAAACATAAAAACACATCAAACTCACTAACATCGCTTTGAGAACACGCAAAATTCCATGTTTTATGCATCAAAAGTGTTGTATTTTGGCAGCACATCAACACCCTCAACTTAAAATTATTTCTTGTCCTCAAGTGACAGGCTCGATCTATATAAGCAATATTTTAACATAAAAACCTCAATCTAATGGCATACATAATCTCAAAATCAATCTCAAATACCCAAACTAACATATTATTGCATATCAGATAGTCATCAAACAAACCAATATAGATGAAATATATGTGACAGTGCAACTATGACAAGCTAGGAAACCACAAATAAGCAATAATCACTAAAATAGCCTAGAATCAACAGTGTACTCGAGTGCCCTTACCAAAAGAAGTCCTATATCTGACTCATGATAATGTTTTCAAATTCAAAGCTTGGGACTAACAAAATCACTCACACTCACAATAGATATTCAAATACTGTACGTAATACCATATGTTTGCTCCTATACTCATGGCGATGACATTCAACTACTTGGATTAAGATCACTCTAGGACTTTATAGGCTTGTAATGTAGGCTCAAGGGGCTTTGGTATGATGTTTTAGGAACATAGTGACTAATGAGCCTCCTTGACACTGTGCTATTCTATGCTTTTTCCCTAGCAACACGGTTATTTTCAACTCATCCCTCTTCCTATTTCAAAATTTTTTGGGTGCCTTACTCACACTTTTTAAGCTCATTGCTTGTTATTTTTCATATTCTTTTCTTTTCAGCTCATTATTTAGGCATTTTTTCATTTTTTATTACACCCGTAGCATATTTTTTCCTTTTTCATGTATCACTAGCTTCCAAACCATTTAGTGTGATTTCCCTTACACCAACCACCCTAAACTTAAGCTTTTTGCTTAAGTTGAAGTGCACAATATCCAACCTATGAACTAAGGACACTTTTGGTAGCCACCCTCAACTTAGGCTTTTTGCCTGAGTCAAGGTACACTATATATAAGGAAAGACCAGGGCCAAATTTAAGACTTCACATTAAAAAGGCTTAGTTACTTAGGTGTTTACAAAGAAAAGGGTATATGTAAAGCTCAAATATTAAGATCAAAGGATGCACAATGCATTTTGATTGGTTATTTTAGGCTAAGTGGACTAATATAAAGAACAACCTAAGATGCAATCTTAGTCAGAGTAACAGGGCAAGTTCTGAAATAAAACACAATATAAGAATTTTGCAAAGAAGCTCACACACACTTGGCACTGATTACACTATCAACACGAATTCTCATATCATGTTTTTCATCAAAATTAAACCTTAATTTATCAGAACAAACACTGTCAATTATCAAATTTACATAGTTATTATCAAAACTACCTAACATAAAAATTTGATGGGTATCATTTTTCACAAAACACAACATATGCCAAAAACTTTAGTATAATATACTACTAATACTATTTACACATCCTAAACATGTCGGTTCAATAGAAAATAAAATGTCCTTAGGGAAAGAACATAGGAAAGAAAACCTCTTGGACTCAAAATTTGTGATAGTTATTGGTCTTGGAAACTCAGTCTTCACTGAGGCCTATAACTATCGACACCCCATCAAAAAAGCTTTGCATTGTCCTCAATACACAAAATATATCAAAGTAAAGCATAGGCGTCAAAATGAATATAGCTGGGCGCCTAAGCGCCAGTCTCCATCTTGGGTTGCCTCCCAAGCAGCGCCTGATTTATTATTATAGCACGAGTTAGTTAATCAAACTTCACCAAGTGCTCAAACTTCCATCTTCAGATCATTGAGCCTCTTTATAGACTGACAGATGTTGATGATTAATTCTTCATCATTCAATCAAAACTTGAGTTGGCCTGATTCCATATCCACCAGTGCTCGTCCAGTGGCTAGAAAGAGCCTTCCTAGGACGATTGGGACCTCAAAGTCAATTTTCAAATCAAGGATCACAAAGTCTGCGCAAAAGATGAATTTTTTCACTTTGATGAGAACGTCATAAAATATTCCCACAGGATTTTTCATCGTCCTGCCAGCCATCAACAACTGGATGCTCGTCGGAGTAGGGGCTCCTAAGCCTAACTTTTTGAATACTACAAGAGACATTAAATTAATGTTGACACCTAAATCTTATATTGCCTTTGCAAATTTAACATCTCCAATGGTACGATGAATGCTCCAGGGTCCTCTTTCTTTTGCACCAAGGACATTGTTGCTATAATACTACAATGTTGCAGATCATTGGACAACACTTGACTCACTCCCCTCTTTTTTATCACCGGGTCCTCCATGAATTTAGCGTACCCGAGCATCTTTTCCAATGCCTCTATAAGAGGGATGTTGATCATAAGATGCTTTAATATAGAGATGAAGTGCTCAAACTTACTTTTCACCTCCTTCATTTTGAGTCTCAAAGGGAAAGGAGGGGGAGGTCTAGGTATGGGTTTCAACTTTTGTGGCGTCACTACCTCTTTTCTTACCCCCATCGTCAACACTAGCATCTCCATCTCTGCATCCTTGCTAAGCCTATCTCCTCATGAACCTCATCCTCATCAACTAGATCGGTGGGTCAATAGGCTACTTTCTACCATGTATTATCACTACCATACACTGCCCCTCATTCTTCAGATTTTGCACTATGTTTCTAGATAATGTACCTTTCTAACACTGGTTCAACTGAGTTAACATCTAACCAAACTATTGCTCCAACTGCTTGATAGCAACAAAACGAGACTCAATCTTCTGATTAATGCTAGAGATGTCAGATTTCATCCCCTTCAGCATCTCATCCTGAGTGGCAACCTTCTTCAATAGTTGGTCAAACACTCTTCAATTCGAGAACTACCAACCTCAGAGTTACGATTGTGTGGTGGAACATATGCTCTATTCTTATAACCATCTCTGTGACCCCAATCGACATCTCTGTCCTGGCCCCTGTTCCTGTCATAACGACCACCTTAGTTATTGTCTCTAAAAGTGCCATCTTTGTTGAAGTTCTGATCTAGGTTTCTTTGACCTTGACGCCAATAGTTCTGATTGGACCCTTGGGCATTGGTCCGCCCCATCTGATCAGTGACAAAACAAGTATCATTCTCATTGTAAGGCTCCTCATATATGGGTGCTCGTGGAGGCTAATGATTTTGAGTACATTCACGTACTCTTGATTCTACTTCATTAATAACCCCATATTAGTACTAATCTGAGCCAGCTATTGCATCACATCCTCATTTATCTATGATTGTGCTGAAATAGTACTAACTGAGAAAGAGCTTTTAGTCATCGACTTATCTCTTAACCCACATGCATGGCTTATCTTGACCACTCTCTCCAACCGTTCATCTATAACTAGGAATGTATAATCTAAAACCAATCCTCCCATGATAGTGTCAGTTATAGCTTGACTATTTTTGTCTAAGGCTTGATAGAATATTTCCCTCAAGGCATCATCAACTATCTCATGGTCAGGGACACTCTTTAGTCACTTTGTAAACCTCTCCTACATAGTGTTGATCGAATCACCAGACAACTACTCGAAGTTTTTGATTTGATCTTTCAAATTTAGCTTCTTCGACCTCAGAAAAAATCTCTCCAAAAGGCCTTCTGCATTTTTGCCCAGTTGGTTATTGAACTATGTGGGAGCTCAGATAACCATAGTGTTGTATCGCCTATTAAATACAATGGGAAGACACGGAGCCCAATGACATCCATGGATAGATTTTGGTTCCCCATCATGCTCTTGTTGACGAAGATGACATTGTTTGCGCAAATGATTATGCGGATCCTCTGATGGTAGGCCTGCGAACAATCCTTTATTTTGCAGCATTTGAAGTAACCCACTCAAATTAACAAATTTTGTGTTATTCGGTAAAGGAGGTAACATAATAGCTCTGGAGACAACCGTCGTCATGGGGTTAAGCCTATATTGATTCCATGTGTTTACAGCGGCTTGGAGACCCTGTGGTGGTGGATTTACATCCTCAAGTGGTGGTGGGTTATTATCATTGTTTGCATTAAGTGCTGCATTCACTGTATTATTAGCAGGGTTGTTCGCATTATTTTAGGTCATTCTTCTCAGTGTCTTCTAGATCTCAGGGTCAAATGAGTCAGGAGGTTGCCTGGACTACGAGTTTTGTGCATACACTACACCTACACGCTAAAAAAAATAAAAACAACAAGAAACGTAAAATAAAGAAAATAAGAGTTAATTCACAAACTACCCAAATTAAACCAGTCTAAAGCCATATTCCCCAGCAACAATGCCAAAATCTTAATGTAGCCCAATATACACCTCCAATTAGATGATAAGCGGTCTCTTTAAATATATATAACCTAACTAAGGTTAGGGTCAAACCTACAAAGAATATGGTCTAGATTTGGAGTAATTACGAGTGATCTGAGTTGAATTAACCTACTTATCTCCCCAAAGAATGGGGGTTTGTAATTGCAATAAGTAAACCTAAACTAGAAGCAAGTATTCTGAAATCAGTGAGAGAATTAACTAAGGTATTGTGTTCACCAAGATCACCTAAATTAATATCACAAGATAATCGTAATCTTTTCTAGTGTGTAGAATGCAGAATGGTAAGTTAAGTTTACGAAACCCTTTGATCTAGACAGGAGGTAAATTTCACTACGTGATTTGATTCTTCCTTGTAGTGTGACATTACTAACCCTTACCTATTGTTCCAGTACAACCTCTCCTTGATCCAATTTGGTTGATTAGATGAGAGGGATCACATAGAATCCTATTAATTAATTTCTTTTCCTATTCCTTTCCACCTTGATCCAATCGATAAGGATTAAGGCAGGTTCAAACATTAGTCACCATTAAAAATCATTCATAACAAACAGAATTAATCAATACATGCATGCAAGCTTTCTAAGAATTACGAATTATCCAATTTTACCCTGTTAGTTCTTCATGGTTCCCACAACCCTGGTTGTGAATTTAGCTATGCATACTCATTGTAGATGAAGAAATCATGTTAAGAGATAACATAATTAATCACTTACAATGATGAACTTAAGAACAAGAATTCCCGATCCTCACAAGAAATCACAATGTATTAAACCAATGTAAAAATCATAAAAGAAGAGTTCTTAAAGTGTTTCTCTACTATTTTTTTATATCTAGTACGTCTCTCTAGTGTTTTGTATGTAGAAAACCTTAAAAACCTATTTTTATAAGTAAAATACAAATCCAAAATGAAATAGAAAAACTAGATTCGGTGGCTTCTACGAACTAGGTTATGGGTCATAGAGAGATCCACGACCCGTACTTGGGCTTCGTACTCTACAACTTCCAAAAATTGTCTTCAAATCCATGAGACCTTCTTATGGGTCGTATTCTGACTTATGGCTCATGGGGGGTTTCGTCTGATAGCTTTTTTGAAACTCCTTAAACTCTAATCCTCCAAGCATGAAACCATTCCACGACTCGTGAAAATATTTATGGCTCATCTAACAGTTCATGAATCAACTTCTGAAACTAGTCCCTTCACTAGATTTAACCCATGAAACCTCACTAGAGCTCGTGGAAGTATCGACGACCTGTACAGTATCTCGTAAGTTCTCAAAAATTTAACTTCTACAACACTTTGCCCAAAATCATGTCAAATCGTGTAATCATGAACAATAAATATAAAAACACATCAAACCCACTAACATCACTTTGAAAACACATAAAATTCTAAGTTTTAAGCATCAAAAGTGTTGTATTTGTACAACATACCATAGAGTAGAAGAGTTTTGAGTAGTTTGTTAGATTGGCTCCCTTGAGGTTTGATGGTACCCCTGGAGATAGAGCTTATGATTTCTTGTCTGAGTGTTAATACTGGCTATGTAATTTGGCTATTCTCGAGTCACATGGAGTTACTTATACCTCTTACCAGTTTATCGGCCTAGCTAAGGAGTGGTGGAGGTCAATTATGGCTCGTAGATCAGTGGGATCTTTAATTATTACCTGGGAGTAGTTACAGTGATATTCTTGGAGAGGTTCATGCCATATAACCTCTAAGATAGCCGCCAAGAAAAGTTTGATAGGATTCAGAAGGGTTCCATGTCAGTGTCAGATTATGAGGCCAGATTTCATACATTGTCCAGATATGCCTTGTCCAATATTCCTACCGAGTTCAAAAGGATTCATCATTTTGCCAAGGTATTGGTAGGGCATCTTTAGGAGGATACAACTTCCTTGGTTCTAGTTGAAGGATCATTTTAGAGTGTGGTAGATCATGCTCATTTGATAGAGCGAATCAGGCAGGATAGACAGGGTGGCGGGAAGAGGTCTCGCCGATATGGATAATTTAGTGGGCACCCACCATGGGATTGAGAATTTCAAAGGTAGGGTAGTTCAGGAAACTATTCTAGCATTAGATAATGCACCTAGGCATGGTGGCTTTTTAGGGCAATCATCTCAAGGGTGAGACCCCAAGGCTTGCTATGTTTGTGATGAGCTTGGGTTCTTCGCCAACTGTTGTCCACATCGTGCTTTTCTCACATAGGCTTCAAGGTCTCAGCTAGCTCATCCATCCCAACATCTGCAGCTAGAGACACCTCTTAGGGCATGAGAGGAGGTACCATAGGAGGTCATGGCACAGTGAGAGGTGGAGCCTGTGGAGGCCCACAGGCTAGTAGGGGTTGTAGAGTTTGCTATGCTGTTCTAGGGAGAGCCGAGGCAGAGGTCTCTGATGCAGTTATTACAGGTATGGTTCCAGTGTGCGACCATTAAGCTTTAGTTTTATTTGATCCAGGCTCTACTTATTCATATGTATTAACTTATTTTGCTTTGGATATTGATATTATGTTTGAGTTGTTTGCCGAGCCTATTTGTATTTCAACCCTGGTAGGTGAATCATTAGTGGTGAATAAGGTGTATCGGGGTTGTGTTGTGAATTTTATGGGAAGAGATATTGTTGCTGACTTGATATTGTTGGATATGGTAGACTTTGATGTGATATTGGGTATGGACTGGTTATCGCCTCATCATGCTATTCTTGACTGTCATGCGAAGACCGTGACCTTATCTTGTCCTGAGTTGCCTAAGTTGGTATGGAATGGAGCACCTAGCTCCTATCCTAAGGGAGTTATTTTTGGTAGAGAATTTGGATTTATTGTTCTTAAATTCATCATTGTAAGTGTTTAACTATGTTATTCTTTAACATGATTTCTTCATCTACAATGATCATGCATAGCTAAATCCATAACTAAGGTTGTGGGAACCATGAATATCTAACAAAGTAAAATTGAATAATCTGTAATTCTTAGAAAGTGTTCATGAATGTATTAATTATGCCCTTTGATGTGAATACTTTTTAACGGTGACCAACGTTAGAACTTTTTCTAATTCTTATCGACTATATCAAGGTGGTAAGAAATAGGAAAAGGGAGCAGTTAAAAGGATTCGATATGATCCCTCTTGTCTAATCAATCAAACTAGATCAAGGGGAGGTTGTACTGGAACAAAAGGTAAGGGTTAATAATGTCACACTATGAGAATAGACCAAATCACGTAATGAAATTTACCTCTCGCCTGGATCAAAGGGTTTGGTAAACTCAACTTACCATTCTGCATGCTACACACTAGAAAAGATTATGATTATCTAGTGATACTGTGTTAGGAATTCATGGGGAACATAATACCCTAATTACTTCTCCTACGATTTCACAACACTTGCTTCTAGTTTAGGTTTTCTTAATGCAATTATAAAATCCCCCTCCCCCTTCCGAGAGTGATAAGTAGGTTAATTCAACTAAAATTACTTGTAATTACTTTGGGTCTAACCATATTTCCTTTGGGATCAACCCTAACCTTTGTTAGGTTATATATTTTGACAAGGACCGCTTATCCTCTAAGTGGAGGTATAGTTTGGGCGACATCAAAATTTTTACGCCGTTGCCGGGGAATATAACTTTAGACTGGTTTAATTTTTGAATAAACTCTTTTTTTATTATACATTTCTTATTGTTTTGTTGTATTTCAACGTACAGGTATAGTGTATGCGAAACACTCATAGTCAAGGCAATCCCTTGACTCCATTTGACCCTAAACTAAGCCTTCGTGAAAGATATCTTCTTCTTGAACTTCTTGGTGTTCCCAAGGGTCTTTGGAGAAAGTAGTACCGTGTAAGGATTCATCTTTGACTAGACTAAGCTATTAATATAAACTCCCAACCCCAAGGGACAATAGTTCGCCAAACAACATATATGATCGCTCATTTGAGTCGAGGACCACTTTGGACTAAAGGTGGTATTTCTAATGGGTCCAACACGCCTTGGATGTTGGGTCATCTTAGGCCAATGCTCCTACATGATTTTAGTTTGGCTCTACTCTAGGAAGACTAAGAGTGAATTTAATTTTGAAAGTGAACCGGTGACCCAGGTAGACAACCTGGGTTGGGAAAATTAATGACCGTTGATCGCATAGGGCCAACTCATTTCGTTAGGGTACTCTGATAAATAATTTGGATTCAATGATTGTGATCCGCATAATCATCATTTGAATAAAAAATTTAAAAGTGTCAAGTGGCAAAACATGCTATATATGCAACGACAGTTAATAATTGAATTTAAATAAATAAAACACAAATAAGAGGAATAAAAAAATTAGTAATTATTACATTCCGAAATGGTTAGCCAAGTAAGTCATATCTAATGGTTAAAACCTGATTAAATCCCCAGCAGAATCGTCATTTATGTTAATTAGAGGAAAAGACATTTTAGGAAAAAATTAATTTTAACTTAATTAATTTAAGAAAAAACTCAATTTATGAAAACAGAGAATCGAGAATCGCCACATAAGTTTTTAAAGAAATTAAGAAAGCTTTAAAAAGAGATTTTAAGAGTAATAAAAAAAGTCTTAAAATTTCAGAGAAAATGGTAGGAGTTCTAATTTCCACTTTGAGAAGATGTTAATAACTCAAAATGGTTGTTAACGTGTGGTTGATCGACGATTTAAAACTTTATTGACTAACTTTCAGAAAGATAATTTAAAACTAATGATGTCTCAAAAATTATTCAAGTAAAAATTCATTCAAGAAATTCAACTAATTTATAAGAAGTATAAATTTCAATAAATTATCTAACTTAAAAAATGATTTAGAAATAATTTAAGCTTTTAAAAATTCTAAGGCATCTAAAATAATTTAGAGAGGAAATAAATTCTACCAAAAATAATTAAGTAAAGAAAATTATTTAGAAAAGAACCTGGGTTATTCACAATTTATTAAGTTAACTTGAAAAGGTCATTTTCAAGAAGAAGTTAATAATTAAACTACTTTAGATAACTTAAGTGCACTAAATTTTTCAAAATGACCAAGACCATAAAATGTAAAAATTGTTAAAAGAATTAACAAAATTGGTTTTACTTTGGGAATATAATTAAGTTAAATTAGCCAAATAAATGTTAACATTCAAATAAATATAAATAAATACAATATAACAAGAGAGTGAGAGTTCAGAATTTGGCTTTCAACCAACTGTCTAATCCTGCTGTAGATGATAAAATCCGTGTCAAAAAAAAATCAAGAATGAAAATATCGCAATAATTTGTAGTATTTGATTTCAATATGCGAGTGTTACAATCTCTATAAATCATTTGATTCACCTTTTCAAGTGTAAATTCAAGTGTTCTTGAGCTTCATCTTGAATTTGAAATTTGTTCTTGAATTCGATCTCGAAATTTCATTTTGTTCTTGATCTTGTACTTGAAACTTGAATTTTCTCTTAAGTTTGATCTTGAGTTCAAAAGCTTTTAAGCTTGTTCTTGAACTTGAATGTTTGAATTCTTAAACTTGTAGAGAAATTTGTGGCGTTTGTTCCACGAGCTCTCTCTAGTTTCTTGTTATAATTATTCCTCTTCTTTTGATTATGAAGATCCCTATTTATAGTTGTAGAATAGAGGAATTATAATAGGAAAGACTTCTCTTTAGCCAATCACATTTAAGTGACATGACATATTGAACTTTAATTAAATGGGCTTGTCATTTTGCCACATGACATGATCTTATTGGTTTCTTTGTTTGACTTGGCGTGTCACATCATTTGACACGTGGTGCCAAGATGAACACTTCTTTGTTTAATTTGGCGTGCCACATCATTTGACACATGGCGCCAAGATGGGCCTCTTGGATGAAATAATACTGGGCTTATTAATTTGAACTCTTTTATTGTAGCCCAAATAATTATCATGAGTTTTAATTAAATTCACATTTATTAGACTTAAACGATTAACCCAATTATATTAATCCATAACATTTATTTGGACTAATATACTCATGAATTTAATATAATTCAAATCATTTTAAAATTTATATTTAATATATGTTAAATGATTACAAATGCTCCCTGCTTCAAGTCTAGTCAAAATATTTTATCATTTGAAGACTAGACTTGAAGTATTATAATAATAACTATAATATTATAAAGAAGCATTGATATAATATTATAATTTTATCATTATAATATTATAA
>JBCEWC010004816.1:0-26368 GCA_038996855.1 Solanum aculeatissimum
AGGAATAACAATAGTATATAGAATCCTATTTGGAAAAAGATTGTATTATAGTATCCTAGTTGGAAAAGGAGTTTAATGTAGTATCTATAAATAGGGTCTTAATGTAATAATGTAGACAACAATTCAATAATATTTTCTTCTATATTTCTCACGGTAAGAAGAAGAAGAAGAACACTGAAGAAGAAGAATAAGAAAAACAGGAAGAAGGAGCCTGTGTATTGATTAGTAATTAAAAACTTAATCCAAGTAAGTAGATGAGTACAACTTATATAGAATAGCTAACTAACAACTTAACTAACTAATAACTAACTAATTGTCATTAAGTTAGTTAATCTTGTAGCTAAGTTATTCCTTCTTCAATATTCCCCCTCAAGCTAGGCACTGCAAAAATATTTAGAATGCCTAGCTTGGAACTTAAAAACTCATTGTTGAACTCTGGACAGGCTTTTTGTTAATACATTTGCAGGCTGTTCTCTGGTGGAAATGTAGTTAGTAGATATCAATCCTTAATGATTTTTTCTCTGATAAAGTGGCAGTCTATCTCAATATGTTTTGTCCTCTCTTGATAGACTGGATTATAGACTGGATTGGCTGCTATTTTTAAGGAAGCTTTGCTGTCACTATAGACATTAATAGGAAGTGGTACATTGATTCCAAGTTCTTTCATTAGCCCTACTATCCAAACTAACTCAGCCAATGTTGAAGCAAGACTCCTGTACTCTGCTTCTGCAACCACATTTGTTTTAGGTATAGTTCTTGGTGTTTACAACACCTGTGGATGCAGGATTTGTTGACTGTTTTAGAGAAGTGTTGCTTACTGAAGCTCTCGGGTCTTTTTCACGGAAGCTGTTTCAAGTGATACATTAAATTGATACACTTTACTTTTATTCTGCAATATTAAATCATCCCACTTGTTACAGTTGTCACATCAGATTGAAGCAAGAGCCAAAGAGAATTGACATGCTGTTTTGCCAATATATGTATAACGTTGGAAATACAACTCCTTTACAAACTTTTTACTAGGTAAATAATTTTATTAATATTGGAAACAACTTCCATGTACGAGTAGTATACCAAAAAGCATAGAACCTACAAAAAAGATATGATTCTCTACTAAAATTTACCAATTTCTTTATACAAATCAGAACCTCATGGATGCACCAGCAGATAACCCAGAATAAGAGGCCATCATCAAATGTACAGAGTCATTCTCTATTCCATGTAAATTTCTCTGATTTCTCTCATATTCCATTATCCACTTGAGTGCTTTCTACGTGCTTCTTTTTCTTCCATTTCCTACAACACCTGCTGAACAGTGCCTCCTTCACAGTGCCTGGCGTTGTCCATCGTGTCCCGAACCATCTCAAAATCTCCCACAAGCGCATAGCTAGCTGGCAATGCAAAAGGAGGTTGTCCACATCTTTGCCCGAGTACTTGCTTAAAGCATCAACTAGTATAAATGATCCTATTCTTCTTCAAGTTCTTAGCTTTCTATAATGGCCCCCTTGCTGCCAACTATGTGGATAGACACATCTTTCTTGTTGCCCTGGTTTTTATACCCCATTTCTGTATTGTATATGCCATTTAAAATCAATTCCTTTAGACAATTTCTACCAAGAAAAGTATGTGTGGATAATGGATATAAATGTCTGTACTGACACATTTTAATAAGGAGCATATTTACATTATTTGTTCGAGTAGTACTGACTTAGACAACATGATAAACAATTTAGGCTTAAGTTATCGACAACACTTAAAAGTTGTCTACATAGTTCAGTTGAACATCTCAATTTAGATTTGTTCCAATTGAACACCTTTATTAGTAAAAAAAATATACCTATTGAACATTTTTTGATAACCAACTAAAAATAGAGTGTGTGTGTCATACACTTGCCTATGACATGACATAATAACTAATAAGAAAAAGATATATAGTATTGGGCCCATAATAACAATTTAAAAATAAATTTGAAAGAAAAATAAAATGAAAACTATATTTCAGCAAAAAAAAAAAGAGGAAAGAGAAAACCTTCCTTCCCCTTTTCTTCTTTGCCAGAATACCCCACCTATCCCGATAGCCATTGTTCTCCATTTTCATCTTTGTTAGAACGCGCACACAATCTTCGCTGACTTCACTCCACCTTTTTTCCTTCTAATTCTTAATGCCACGAGAATTTTTTTCACCCATACACTTGCACCTCTTTTTATTCTGATACCCAACAACATTATAGTTGCCATTTCTCCCAATTTTACTCTCTTTTTCAAATATCAATTCAGATTTGTTGATTTTTTTTCTTCTTTTATGAGTTCTTTAGGATTTGAATTCTTTAACAATTTCAAAGAAAATAATTTCAAATTCGTGTATAAGTCTTGCCGGAAAAAATGGAGTTTCGCTAGAATTATTTTTGACACAGTTTAATTTTTATTTTTTTATGAGATTTTCTTCTACAACTCTAATGAAAATCTTTATCAAAACCTTTTTGATTTTTTCTGTTTTGGCTGGTTATAATTATTTAATTGATATTTTTCCGGCAAAGATAATGATGGTGTTATTGATGATGGCGGAATGATGCTAAGAAAAAATAATGAAGGACTATATGGAAAAAGAGGTGTAGCGGGGGGACGGTTACAAAGGAATTTAGCTAGTGAGGTTCTAGTTAATATGAAATTGAAAAGTCCAGTTGGGGAAGACTGTGGCCAATAATTTTTATTTTTTTTAATGTTCAAATTATGACTGTTGTAATGTTTATATGTCATTTTTTGATTGGTCCGCAAATAAATTTTCTGGCTTCACGCGCGTTCTTGAATGTGTATTACACCTATGACGCCATGCCATCAAAAAGTGTCTAATAGGTACTATTTTGAATGGTAGAGGTGTTCAATAGGTACAAGTCTTAGTTGAGGTGTTCAAATGAACTATGCGAACAACTTTAAGTGGTTGTCGATGACTTAAGCCAACAATTTATTTCCATCTAATTCTATTTTGGTGAATATACTCATTGGGTAAAGATTTTTTATTTGATCAAGTGCTGGTTAAAGATGCTAGGTCTTCTAAAAGTAAAATCTTTGAAGGTTTGCTACCTTCTCAAAAAAACAAAAAAGATCTTTAAAGGTTCATGTTTTACATTCGACATAAATTTGTAGCAGTTCTGTATTTCAATTTGACTTGGAGATTGGACTTTTGAAAGAGTGTTCTTATTTAAGGGAATCTGTCATTTATAGCTTTACTTTTGCTTATGATTATGATTATTTTGAGGGGGCTGGAAAGGATAAGATGATGAGCTAGAGTTAACATATGGAACAATAGCTTCATTTATTCCTCATTTAGATTTTTTTGCTGTTGGACTCGACAAAATTGCTAAAACTTTGCTCGTCTCTTTACAGGCTCTGCTTGGATGGTCCTTTCTCGATCTTTCATTGACTTCTGCATATGGGGATGGGACAACTTGCCTCGAACTGTACTTATGTACTATACAAATTTCATCTCAACTCCAGAAGGCTATTTTCACACTGTCGTCTGTAATGTTCAGGAGTTCCGCAATACCACAGTAAACAGTGATCTACACTTTATATCGTGGGATAACCCTCCAAAGCAGCATCCTCACTACCTTACACTTGATGACATGCAAAATATGGTTGACAGTAATGCCCCATTTGCGCGAAAGTTTCATCAAGATGATCCAGTACTTGACAAGATTGACAATGAACTCCTGTTTCGAGGTCAAGGTATGTTTGTTCCCGGTGGCTGGTGCACAGGGAGTCGAGAGAACGGGACAGATCCATGCTCCATAGTGGGTAATACCACAGTCCTTAGACCTACTGCTGGGGCAAAGAGATTGGAAAGTTTGACAGGCTCTCTCTTATCAATAGACAGTTTTCGATCCAGGCAGTGCATATAATGAAATCAAATTTTTGAAAGTAAGATTTCTTTGTGATAGTCTTCATATAGGGAAAGCAGGTGATGTTATAAGTTGATGGTTTTCTTTTGTGACAGTGAAGACTTTTTGAGTATACGCTATCATTTACTTCGAGATTTGCTGTCACTGCGTTATACTGCTGGAAGAAGTGCAAATGTAGAGTATTGCTCCAGAAAAGTAAGGGCACGTGAATCCGGTCGTGGTTGCCTGCTCTACCAACCTCCACCTTTTTCAACTGTATTCAAGGGATTTGGAATTCCCTTGTGCCAAAGTTTTTAATTACTAGATTGGAGAATTTTTGGAGTGTGAGCCCTCGCGGAAGGAAGTATCTCAGGTTTGTTACCCCTTTAATGTGTAACCTATCTAGTGAGAGTTTCTTTTTGTTGTAAACAATGTTAATAGGATAGACTCTATGCAAATAATCTGATCGTGGAATTATTTCTTCTGTATTTGTTTCAGTCTTTCTTTCCACTTCTTTTGGAGGTTGAGGGGTTAGGGAGTTTGTTGGTGGTGAATGAATGTATCATAACTGCACCTGATGTCATATGATGCCATCGTTAAGAGATTTTCTTAGACCTTGTTACTAGCTACATATGAGTATTAGCAGCTTACGCTGCCTATGTATACAAGTTAGAACTCTTTCGACGTATGCAAATTAAGAGTACCCTGATGTCATTTGATGCCATCATAGAATGATGTGGAGCATGACCTAGTTGACCAAGAACCCAGCATTCTGTGATAAGCGTTTTTATATCTCAAGCGCGGACAGATTATGTGGATAGTTTTTGCTGAGATTGCACCCGTTTGGCCGTTGAATAGACCTTAAGGTTCACTGAGTATATTCCTTTCCAAGAGTAAGCGCTAGACGTTCCCTAATACAACATCAGCCAGTTACTCTGGACCATTGCAAGCCAGCAACCATATTTTGACACCTGAAAAATGTAATTAAAAAAGTGCACAAAACAAAAAACCAGTGTAGGAAAATTTATTACAGTTCCAAGTTGAAATGAAAGGGACAAAATATTTCACAAATAGTGAAAGGAACTTTTTTGCAATGAGAATAGAGTTGTTAGTAATCGTAACGTATATGTGCAGAGAAAATGTCGTAAATACACTCTCAACTATTGGAGTAGGTCTAAAATAGTCTTTATATATTTATACACTAGGTAATTAGCCCACACTAATAATCCAATTAAGTTTATATATGTTAATATTAAAATTAATAAAATAATCTATAAAGTTATTAAGTTTTTTCTACATAAAATTTTTAGTATTATAAATTTATCTCAAGAACTTTTATTAATGTAATATTGCTAAAGTCCTAATTATCTTCAATTATATTTTTGGATTATAACATTATTTCTCGATATAATTGATTTTTCAATGGTGCTTGAACTACCTAAGTTGAAGGTTAAATTATTATAATATCCCCAACTTAAAAATCTATTTAGTATATTTTTTATATTTTATACTATATTCATTTAATTATATTATATTATATTAAAAAGAGATACATTTTTCACACAAAGGATTGTGACTTTTTTGAAAGGTTGTGACTTTTTCGAAAGGTTCTTACTTTTCTGAAGGGTTGTGATTTTTTCAAAGGATTGTGACTTTTTCGAAGAGTTGTGACTTTTCTAAAGAGGTTACTATAATACCCCCAAATTTAAAATCAATTTAGTGTATATTTTATATTTTATATTATATTTATTTAATTGTATTATATTATATTGAAATAAGATAATTTTTCACATTGAAGGATTGTGATTTTTTCGAAAGATTGTGATCGTTTTGAAAAATTGTGACTTTTTCAAAGAGTTGTGACTTTTTCGAATGATTGTGACTTTTCCAAAGTATTGTGACTTTTTCGAAAAATTTGTGACTTTTCCAGAGGGTTGTGATTTTTTCGAAGGGTTGTGACTTTTCCAAAGAGTTATGACTTTTTCGAATGGTTGTGACTTTTCCAAAGGGTTATGACTTTTTCGAGGAATTGTGACTTTTCTGAAGGGTTGTGACTTTTTCAAAAAATTGTGACTTTTTTGATGAGTTGCAATTTTTTCGAATGGTTGTGACTTTTCCAAAGGGTTGTGACTTTTTGGAAGGATTGTGACTTTTTCGAATGGTTATAATTTTTTCAAAGGATTGTGACTTTTCTAAAGAAATTACTATAATACTCTCAACTTAAAGATCAATTTAGTATGTTTTTTATATTTTAATGGAATCAAATTTCTTGCAATAAGAATAAAATCAAAAGTTCTTTACATGCATGTTTTGATTTTAAATTTTGTACTCCAGCGTCTTTATTGAAAGAAATTTGTTTAACTTTTTAAAAGTTGAAATTTATAAAATGGTGGACTTGTAATTTTTTTTTTAAATTTTTTTTTGAATTAGATTGACTTAATTATTCTATCTGTTTTTATTTTGCATAGAGAAATTTGAGTAATAAGATCAGATCTCTTATTTTTCTTTTGTATGAAAAATAAAATTAAATTAAAAATATGCACGCTGGTTATGAATCATTAACCACTAAAGAAAAGAAAATAGTATATTCAAGTTATTAGCCATGATAATATGTTTCATTTTATCCTCCACTGAATAAAATTAGGAATTATATCTTCTTTCCTCATTAATTTTATGTTAAATAAGTGAGGTTAGAATTCTTCTCATAAGAGTAATTCAATTTTTTTTTTTAAAAAAGCGAGAAAGAAACAACTAAAAAAAATAAGTTAAAGATTTTAATTTCACAGAGGCATGAATTTCGTTTAGATAAACCAAAACTATTTGTATAAACAATAGACATAGACCAAATCCAATGATTTTTTGAATACTTAAAAGGACTAAAATCGACTAATGTACAACTAAGGGACAATAAACGGTAATTAAGGGACCAAACATGATAACATTTTGTATAGTTAAAGGACTAAGTTCAATAAATTTATAATTAAAATACTATTTTAAATCTGCTCCAATAATTCAGGGACTATTTATGATGTTTTCTCTATAAGTGCACTCAGTAGCGTGGAATCCAAATTTTACCTACGTTCCTCCTTGCAGTGCCTTCCCTATTCATGAATGCACCCAAGTTTTTATTTAAGTTTTTGGGGTTTTTGCCACGAGTTCCTATGACGTCAGTCAGCACCTATTGTTAATTCACATCTTCTCCCGGTCTAATAAAATGAGTTCCATCTCAATAAATTTGGAGGTGTAAAGTCAAATTTCATACAAAGATTTTATTACTAACTTTAGTTATCATATATAAATTAAATGACTATAATATACTCAATGTAACTGTACAAGTGAAGTCTCAAGAAGACAAGATGCACGTAGGCTTTATGAATTAAGAATGCAAACAATCAAAATTTTGAATGAAAATATAATATAAAGTTAAAATAATCAAACCTAACTCAAAACTTTAAAAAATTTATATAATGATATTAAAATAGTTGTGTTGAATTCGATAAATTGATATAATGATATTTAAATATTATTCATTTATTGCGGTGCTTGGGATTTAAAGAATACTCTAAAAAATAAACATGATCTTTTTATAAACACACAATAATATGTTTTGCATACTGGAAAAAGTTTTACTGTTTAATAGACTTTAGATATTCAATAATGAGTAAATAAAATTAGAAAGAGGAATAATAAAGGTAAATGCATGTAAGAATAATAGTTTAGGTTCATGATAATCGGCAAGATATAAATAAATCAACAAAATAAAATAGTCATGTAAGAAAGGATATTATAATTAAGTAAATACTATACATTTCTTAAAAAATTTAGGGCCACAAGCAGTTACTTTAGTGGTCTTATGGTCGAGACGACCCTAAATAAGGCAAACAAGGGAAGGACGCTAAAAATCATGGTGATTATTTATGCTATAACAATAACATATCTAGTGAAATTTTATAAGTGGAGTATGGAAAGGATTGAATGCACACATACCTTACTACTATCTCGTAGAGATAGAGATTCTATTTTCAAAAGACCCTTGACCCGAGTGCAATAAATTCAAATACAAAAAAGAAGAAAGTAGTGTAGAAAACATAGCAACTAACATGGTAAACTAATAAAATGATGCAAAAATCAAAACACAACAAATACTTGATGTTGTGAGATACACAAGATAAAAATGTCATGATCTGACCTTTCAGGTCATGATGGTGCTTGTTAGATCCCACCTACAGGCAAGCCAAACCCAATACCCACTGTACCTGTACTGAATCACTAAACATGGTAATATTAGCAAAATACCAATAACACAAGCACAACCTACCCAAAACCTAAAAGTCATCTGCATAGAGCTACTATAGACTCAAGCACACACTCAAATATATACATAATAACAATAATATAAATAGCCAGGAGAATTCCTACATAACAAGTCACAACTACAAAGTACAAGGCCAACGTCTGAATACAATAGACGACCGTCAAAATAGAAGGAGACTACATAATGTCTAGAGCTGTTGATGCTCACCAAGGTCTCCTGAATCATCCACAAGCCTCTAACTTAGTGACTGCGGCTAGTATTTGGACATGCACCATGGTAAGATGCAAAAATGTAGGGGTGAGTATCGGTAAAAGGTACTCAATAGGCATCATCGATCGATTGAGTGAAATATAGTAAGTATAGCATGCCCAAATGTAGAAACTGTAGTAAAGCTAGCAAATCTGAACCCAAGTCAAGTAAGAATCATATATAGAGAATCATAGAACCCCACCTGGATAATCCACATAGTGTGCAATGATATCGACTCACGAACCCAAAGATCCAATGTCAACTATGCCTGTGGCATTTGTAGACCCAACTGTGCAGAGCTAGAAGAACCAACAAAGTGGGAACCCAACTAATAGTAAGTGTATCAATAACATTCTCGTAGCCCAATGGCCAGAGTCTAGTAGTGTATCACCACATAACTGGTAGAACACAACAGAACCAAGCTCTCAGTATCACATAGTCAAGGTGTCTGACTGCACGTGAGTGTAAGGCCCTAGTATCTATGCCTATACATCCCCTAGGCCCCCATAATCCCAGAGGGTACACCAACACACAATCAGGGTGTGTACAGGTGTATGATTCTAAGAATCCGTATCATATGGGGCCTTGAACCCTAGACAATCAAATAGGGCCTAAAATTCCTAATGGTAAAATGAGACCTCGAAACCCTAACAATCAAATGGGGCTTCGAACCCCTAGTCATCCCGATCTGGACTCCGGTCGGGGGAAGTTAGCCAGGGCATATGGTCTGAAAATCAATCGGGCCCTCGATCCCGTAGTAGCCAAATGGGGCTTCGAACCCCTAATAGTCACACGGGGCCTCAAGCCCTTCAATATATAAGTAACATGTCAAATGGGGCCTCGAACCCCTCAATATATAAGTAACTGGTCAAATGGGGCCTCAAACCCCTCAATATATAGGTAACTTTGTGGCTCTATGCATAGTACCTCTACGGCAGTGTCAACTAAAGCCTAGTGTGACGACCTGCCGCTTGATCATTAAAAAGAGGGAAGAATCTAGAGTCAAGGAGAAGAAACTAGAATATTAGAGAGGTTTTCGAAAGACTCTAGAACATTGTGGATAACACTTGAAGCTCCTTAGAAGACTCTAGAATAATATAGATGAATCTTGAGAAGGCTTAGAAAAATCTAGAACCATGTCGCCAAGTCTTGGAGGGTCTTAGAATCCTTTAGATACGTAGAGAGTTCTAGAAGTAGGGACCAAATTGTAAATATAGAAGGACTTAGAAAGTAAATATTATTTGCATTTTAGAATCTTAGGAGTAGTATAAATAGAGGGGCCATTCATTTGTAGCAATCATCCAGAAATCTAGAAATTTTTAAGCAATATACAAGTCTTCTTTCTTAAATCTCTCTAGTCTTCTTAATCTAGAGTTTCCTTAGCGATCAAGTGAAAAGGTTTACTTGTATATGCAAGATTGTGAAAGATTCATGAGCAAATTGACAAGTGCCGCATGGGAGTCTTAGTGAGAGTTCTAAGTCCATGACAACATAGTATTAGAGCAAGTTTTACTAAGGGAAGCATGACAAGTGAAGGAGACACCAATGCCAATGTTATGCTAGATGTTGGCAAGAAACGCGATGGAAAAGAAGCTCTAAGAAGATTGAGAAGGTGCTGGTCAAACCGACACCAAGCGAGGTCGTAACAACCCACTCACTCTCGATGCCGAGTTGAGTGATGATTAATGAGGGGAGGAACCCGCTAACGTCATGCTCGACATGGGATGGGTCACGAGGTTGGATGCTGCTAGACAATTTGTGGAGTTCTTAGGCAAGCAATTGAATCAGTTCGATGAAAAATTTCAAACCTTGGAGGAGTTCACCTTTAAAGAGAACGATAGCATCTGGAAAGAGTTAGGCGGACGTCAGGCGACAGAGTATGAGCTGAGGGAGACTATCACTTCCTTAGAGTGCCAGCTTATGGAGGCACTGAGCAAGATGGAGTCCGTGAGTTCCATGATAGAGACCATGAGGGCCACCATGGAGGCCATGGGTGCAAAGATGAGGGCACTTGAGGAAGGTGTAGCTGATGGGAGATGTGTTGGGATTGCTGGAGAAAGGGCGGCTAAGATCAAGACTCCCAAACCACCAATGTTCAAAGGTGCTCGTGATGGGCAGGAGGTGGAAAATTTCTTGTGGCACTTGGAAAATTACTTCAAGTGTAACAAGGTAAGGAGCCATGACACAAAGATCAATATCAATATAACTGTGTTGTATCTAATGGAAATGGCCATGTTGTGGTGGAAATGTAAAGAGTTGGAGATAGGGAAGGGGTTATACACCATCGACATATGGGAGCAGTTCAAGAATGAGTTTAAGAAGACCTTATTCCCAAATAACATCATTTATGAGGTGAAGCAGAAGTTCAGGGTGTTGAGGCAGACGGGCAACATAAGAGCCTACATGAAGGAGTTCACTACCCTCACACTCCAAATACCCAACCTCACAGATGAGGACATGATATTCCACTTCATGGATGACTTGTAGAAATGGGCCAGGACGAAGTTGGAACGCCGACAAGTTAGGACCATCGACGAGGCCATCACACAGGCTGAGGCTTTGAAAAACTCTCGGCATGACAGGCGAGATAGAGACTGAGAAGAGGAGTCAAGAAGTAGTCATGACCAAGATAGGGGAGATGGTGGCAAAGGCAAAGGTTGGTAGCCACATCCCAAGAATCATAACACCTGTAGGCCTGATGGGAAGAAGTTTGGTTATCAAAGCAACGAAGAGGGAAAGGCACAACCCAAAAAAGAGTTTAAGTGCTACATATGTGGTGGGCCACATAGTTATAAGAAGTGATCTAAAATGAAGAGCCTTGGTGCCACACTGCGAGAATATAAAGAGCAAAAGGCATAGGAACAGGTACCCGAACTAGGGGAAGGATTGGGCATAACATGGGTAGGCATGATTGGGCTATGCAGGGCTATCACGTAGCAGTCAGAGAAGCCAAAGGAGTATAGTGCACAGTATGTGGATATCACAATCAATGGGCGATCCACTCGTGCCATGGTTGGTACAGGCATAGAGGCCAATATCGTGACTAAGTCTGCGATAACCAAGATAGGGATAAAGTATAAGCCAAGTAATCACACTTGGTCAATGCGTTAATGACTCCTGTGTGCGGAGTTGCTCAGGGAGTCGACATATTATTGGGTGAGTTTCATGGTAAGACTAACTTCCATGTCGCACAGATAGATCTCTTTGACATAATTATAGGGAAAGAGTTTTTCTGGAAGTTCCACGCTGTGATTGATCCATACCTCCAACAACTCATGGTCATGGAGCAAGGAGGTTCCTTAATGGTGCCCTTAGTCAATATGCCTAAGTCAGGGGGACAAGCTCAACTTTTGGCCTTGCGACTTTATCGTGTTCCACACCCGCTAGGAGGAAGAGTCGTCAATGGATAAACAGGTGAAGGAAGCCAAGCGGGAACATGGATAGCCAATCGCAATAGTGCTCCTCAGGTGCTGAAAGAGAAAAACTCCAGAGAAGACCATAGAGGGAGGATATGGAGACTTGTGGAAGTCTAAAGGTAGAGACTAGGAGTTCCAATAGCAGTATTGCACTGAGGTCGTCACAAAATTAGGCGAGGGAGAGTGTGACAACCCGCTACTTGATCATTAAAAAGAGGGAAGAATCTAGAGTCAAGGAGAAGTAACTAGAGTCTTGGAGAGGTTTTCAGAAGCTTTAGAACATTGTGGATAACATTTGAAGCTCCTCAGAAGGTTCTAGAATAATATAGATAAATCTTGAGAAGGCTTGGAAAAATCTAGAACCAAGTAGCCAAGTCTTGGAGGTCTTAGAATCCTCTAGATCTGTAGAGAGTTCTAGAAGTAGGGACCAAATTGTAAACATAGGACTTAGAAAGTAAATATTATTTACATTTTAGCCCCTAGGGAGTAGTATAAAGGGGCCATTTATTTGTAGCAATCATAAAGAAATCCAGAAATTTGTAAGCAATCTTCCAAAGAAACATACAAGTCTTTTTTCTTAAAGCTCTCTAGTCTTCTTAATCTAGCATTCTCTTAGCGATCAAGTGAAAAGATTTACTTGTATTTGCAAGATTGTGAAAGATTCGTGAGCGAATCGACAAGTGCCGCATGGGAGTCTTAGTGAGAATTCTAAGTCTGTGACACTAGGCTATGGCCCAAGGAGAATAGAGAATCAGAGGTGTGTCACCTACCTAGATTGTACCACAACCCAGCTATCACAGATGATACTTGCCAAGGCAACTAGGTGCCGACTCACTAGTAATGTGCCTCTCTCTAGAACAAGGTGCTAGTCCCCAGGACTCACCCATATAGATACATCTCAATCACAGATAACCCAAGAAAGATAACAAGATATAGACTATATCTCTCTAACCAGGTCATATTCTCATTTCTAGCCTCTCAGTGATTTCGTAGTACTATATCTCATGTCAAAAATCATAAGGCCTAACAAACAACATAACTACCACATTTCTCAGGATTAAGAAAGTATAGAAGGTGTAATATGCTAATAGTTGTATACAAAGGTACTTCATTTCTTATATCACGAGTCATAAGGCCCAATTAGAAGCACAATCACAACAGTTCCCAGAATATAGTATGTTTTCCCCAGTTACCAACCAGTATAACAAGTGCATAATAGATAACGACTATATATCAAAGCATATATGTCATAGAGAAACATAGAATCATGACTTACCAGGTGATTATACCAAAATCTAACGAGCCGTAAGTACTTAGAGCAGCTATAGATAGTCCTAGCTGTATCCTTGGTATCCAGACAAACAGACCATCAGAGTCATATACATGTACTAAAATAAGTTTACAGTGCAACATGTAATCAACTGTCGGCCTCACAAGTCATCATATTTTAGTAGCATCAGGTTACACACATGTACATACAACAGTCAAGCTTAGTATACATACCTGTCACATGACCTCAACCCATAACTAACCTTTATTAGGCCTTTTCGTATTCCAACAGTGCCATAACTCAGTTACTATAGTGATTACAACTAGTACAATCATTAATACAATGATTACTATCTCATATCATCATATACGACACATATTTAGTATAACCAATTATATATAACACATACTCAGCAACCCAACCTCTTAACTACTTCATAACATCAACACTAGACTACTCACACAAGTAGACAAGGTTCAAGATAGGTATCTGTGCCATTCACATGGTGTAAGTTACATTTAACCATCAATAAGTCAAATCACAGCTTAACAAAATCAACAACCAACTAAGATGACATAGATAACTATTATAGAGCCCAAATAGTGATCACAATCTCAATCGATCAAGTATAGCCTTTAACAAAATATAGTCACAGTATATAGATCATGGATAATCAGAATCACGATGACATAATATAAGTTTCTGTGTCAGAGAGCCCTAAAAGTCAAATCAACATTTAAACAGTCAAATATATGTACACAAGTAGCATCAATGCTTAACTTACCTATGTCGTGTGCTAAATCACCCTTATTGTCATGACCTAAGCCTAGGTCCATGATGTGACATGGCGAATGGGGAACCCGAAAAACCCCCAAACAAGCCTCTTAAGTATGCATAACACATCCTTGATTGCAGAAGCATAAATTAAAGAAAATAACACAAAATTTCTAAAGGAACCAGGACTTTAGACTCACCCTATGGGGATATTATAGGGAAGAGGATTAACATAGATCACATAACAATTAAAGACTAAGGGGCCGGTAAGAATGACTCATGCTATGTGGGCATTTAGGGACTTGAGACTTTCACCACATCATACAACAAACATTCAACATACAAGAGGGAATAAGGGACTAAGAGAAGTCTCTAATAGTACATGTACATAATAAGAACCTAATTCATAACATACAATCAATTTATCCAACAACACCTCTAAGTATGAATAGAGAGGGATCCAAGACATCTCTCAGTTTCACCCTCAATAGATAGTATGCAAAAATAGAGTAGTCTAATAAAAAACATGAACGTAAGTGGATATTATCCCCGAAAGTGGAAGACTCACCAATCACAATTCTTCACTCAAATCGCCTAGCCATGTAGAGAAGGAGGATGATGGATGTGAGCTTCGGTTCCTACATGGTTAGATCATATAGGCAAAAAGTATGCGTTAGTACGTTTAAATCTACTATGTATGCAAGGGGCAAATGCAACAACGAACATAAGTCATAATTAGATAATATGTGTAATCATAATCAATGGATATAAGCTCAATATGCCATGCATGCTCAATGCCATGATCAAAATATGCATAAGGAGTCATCAAGTCATATAATGTAACGTACATAGATAGGAATAAACCATAACCGACATATAAGACCAATCGAGCTACTACTTGGAATTTCGGTGTTCACTCCACACTAGACTAGGAGTGGTCTACTTTTCCAGGGTACACCAAACACTCACCTTACAGGAACCTCCCTTTTTGGAAAGTGCTTCTTAAACACCTTAGGGAACTCTACCATTTTTTCTGACCTTACGAGAACTTTCCCTTTTTGATTGTTCTAAAGATAAGAGCCTTACAGGAACACCACCCTTTTTGGATAATAAAAGTAGAAGCCTTATGAGATCATAACCCTTTTTGGACATTAAGTTCATGTACCTTACGGGAACTTCCCCTTTTTGGATAGTCATGCTATTAGGAACTCACAACCTATGGTGGAAGCATAGTTAAGGTATGATGGCTACCTACCAAGGCTCACTCGGTGCTAGGTCACAATCCCAAGGAATACTCAAATTATGCATATAGCCATAATATACAAAGTATCATAATTTCATAATAATTTCATAAAGTATCTCATCAAAACCAAATCTTCTTAACATCAATATAGGGCTTCATAATTTTTCATAACTTTCATAGTACTTTCATAGTTCATAACATACCTAATAGCCCTTCAATTTATATCATTCACAATTTCACATAACTTGCCACAAGTCCTTCACATTCATAGAAGCTTGGAAAACATATTTATTCAAATCATGGTGGGTTCATATATAGCTTTAAAACCATGTTAATCAAGAATGTATGTCGTGAGAAAAGTAAAATACATCACTTGTACATTGTTCAAAACAACCCACCGAAAACATAACAAAGCTTAACTAGGGCATCATCAAACCCTCATAATAATTCATAATTTCACATGGCTTTTCAAAGCATAATTAAGTGAAAAGTTATATCATCATAAAACATTTTGTATTATCGTCATATAATAGGATTCATAAAACCACCATGTAATATCATAACTTGAGAAATCATAAAAGAGAAGAAGTTTGGTTGAGCTTGTGGAGGAAGGTCTCCACAATCAAAATCCACATACATTGGTGCGATTTTAATGGAGGAAATCTGATTTGGAAAAGGAGAATCTGCAACCCTTGCTTGGTCTTCTTTCTTGAGAGCCTTGAAGAGCTTGGGAGAGTTTTAAGACTTAGAATGTTTTAGGTAGGGGTAATGTGGTGAGTTAGGGTTTAAAAGGGGTCCTTTGGGTGTTAATACGATGTAGCATAGGCATTAAATAGTAAGAAAGGTCAAATTTTCCCCTTAAAAAATTTAGGTAGATCGGACCTTCGAGACCCCATTTACGGGTCGTGGTCTAGTCTATGGGCCGTAGAGTAGAGGTTTTGTCTGATAACATTTTCAATCCTCAGGAACTACCTCTGATCCTCAACCTACGAAATGACTTACAACTTATAAGTCAAACTACGGTCCATCTGATACCTCATAGATTTATTTCCCAAAAATCCCAAGTTTCATCAAGGCAGCCTCCTATTCTACGAGCTCACTTACGACCCGTGGGAAAATTTATGGCCCCTAGGCCCTCCTGTAAAACTCACTGATACTTTGAAAATTTTCCAGATTCATTTCATAGGAACTTTTATCCCTTTCCAACATGTGGGGCCTTACAATATCTCCCCCTTGGGAATATTCATTCCTGAATGTTCCAAAAGTAAGATCTAAGGAATAAAGTACATGGATCGTATGAAAAATGCGACATATCATCTTGAAAAATCATACTTCAAATAACATTTACAATGCAACTTTAAAATCACATACACATGCATAGACGACATGCAAGAATAAAGAGATTCTCAAGTAGGAAAGATCACAGTACCTCAAGCTTGATTAGAATGAAAAATATAGAGGTATCACTTTTTCATATCGACTTTGGCATCCCAAGTAGCTCTCTCTACTTGTTGCTTCCTCCAAAGGACTTTGATGGATGCAAAATCTTTGTTCCTCTACCTCTTTACTTACCTAGCTAAGATTTCTACTAGAACTTCCTCATAAGTCAAATTCTCTTCAACATTCACCACCTTTAAGGGCACAATGGAATTAGGATCTCCAATACACTTCCTCAACATAGAGAAATGGAAGACCGGATGCACCATGCTCATCTCCATAGGCAACTCCAATTCGTATGTAACTTTACCAACATGTTTCAAAATCCGATATGGCCCTACATAATTAGGGCTCAACTTGCCTTTCTAGCCAAAATGGACTACACCTTTCATTGGCAAATCCTTCAAGTGCACCCAATCATCAATTTTGAATTCAAGATCTCTCCTCTTAGTATCGGCGTAGGACTTTTGCTGACTTTGAGTCATCTTCAACCTTTATTTTATCATCCTCACTCTCTCCAAAGCTTCCATAACCAAATTTGGACCTAACAAAGCCATTTTCCCTACTTGAACCCCGTCCCCCCCAATCGGGGATCTACAACGCCTCCCATACAAGGCTTCAAAGGAAGCCATTCCAATGCTAGAGTGATAGCTATTGTTATAGGCGAACTCAACAAGTGGAAGATGCTCATACCAATTTCCAAACTCCAAGATGTAAGCCCTAAGAATATCCTCAAGTGTTTGGATGGTTCTTTTTGCTTGCCATTCATTTGAGGGTGAAAGGCCGTGCTAAGCTTAATTTTAGTGCCAAGACCCTTTTAGAAAGACCTATGAAAATGATAAGTAAATTAGGCACCACGATCCATAATAATAGCCAATGGAACCCCATGCAATCTAACCAAATCATGAATATACAACTTGGCATAGTCTTCGATAACATAAGTCTTTTTAATCAGTAGGAAGTGAGACGACTTTGTTATTCTATCAACAATAACCTAAATAGAATCAAAATGCCTTATTGTCTTAGGCAAGCCAATCACAAAATCCATGTTGATTTCTTTCCACTCCCAAGTAAAAATTTCTATGTCTTGGTCTAGGCCACTCGACCTTTGGTGTTGGCTTTGGCATGTTGATAATTATGACATCCAGCTACGAACTTAGCAATATCCCTCTTCATACTACCCTACCAATACAGTTCTCTCAAATCCTTATACATTTTGGTGGAACTGACGTGTATAAAATAAGATGAATTGTGAGCCTTATTCAAGATCAAGTCATTCAAGTCATCAATATTGGGCACACATAACCTACCTTGGAACCTAGGGAAACTATCTCCCCCTTGGGGGAAAACCACCACCTTTCCATTCTTGACCAATGATTTCAATTCCATCAATGCGGGGTCAAGGTCTTGTTTGGATATGACCTCTTTCACCAAGGAAGACTTAGAACCATCTACAACAACCACACCTCCATTATTGGTTTCCTCCAACCTAACTCCCAACCTAGCTAGCCGATGAACTTCCTTTTCCACTACCCTTTTGTTATCATTGATATGTGTCATGCTCCCTGTGGACACTCTACTTAGAGCGTCAGCCACAATATTAACCTTGTCGGATGATAGTGCACACTCATATCATAATCCTTGAGGAATTCCAACCACCTTCTTTGCCTTAAGTTTAAATCCCTTTGGGTGAACACGTATTGGAGACTCTTATGGTCGATGAACACGTCTACATGGACCCCGTACAAATAATGATGCCATATATTCAAGGAAAATACCATGACTGTTAATTCAAGATCATGGATGGGGTAATTGCGCTTATACACCTTTAGTTGCCTAGAAGCATAGGCAATGACGTTCCTATTTTGCATCAATAGACACCCCAAACTGATTCTTGAAGCATCATAATACACCATAAACCCTTCTAACCCTTCCATTAGAGCCAAGATAGGAGCGGATGTAAGCTTGTCCTTCCATGTTTGAAAACTTCACTCACATTCATCTATCCATACAAATTTAGCCTTCTTTTGTGTCAACTGTGTCAAGGGATAGGCAATAGAAGAGAAACCCTCAATAAATCACCGATAGTACCCCACCAAACCCAAGAAACGTCTAATATCAATTGGAGTCAAGGGTCTAGACCAATTTCTCACCGCGTCTATCTTTTTTAGATCCACTTTAATGCCTTCACCTGACACCACATGACTTAGGAATGCAACTTTCTTCAACTAAAATTCACATTTATCAAACTTAGCAAATAGTCTTTCCTCTCTCAACGTTTGCAACACTAGCCTAAAATGTTTCACATACTTTGCTTCATTCCGAGAATAGATCAAAATATCATCAATAAATACCATCACAAATATATCAAAATTGGGTTTAAAGACCCTATTCATAAGGTCCATAAACATCACCAAAGCATTAGTTAGGATAAAGGACATCACCACAAACTCAAAATGCCTATATCTCATTTGGAAAGCCATTTTGGGAATATCACACTCCTTTACTTTTAATTGATGATACCCTGATCGAAGGTCAATCTTTGAGAAGTGACTAGCTCCTTGAAGTTGATCAAATAGGTCATATATCCTTGACGAGAGATACTTGTTCTTCACAATGACCTTATTGAGTTGTCAATAATCGATGCACATTCTAAGGGAACCATCTTTCTTCCTTACAAACAATACTGGTGCACCCCAAGGCGAGTTGCTAGGCCTTATGAAACCTTTTTCCAACAAATCTTTTAATTGGTCCTTTAACTCCTTCAACTTCGCCGGGGCCATTTGATAGGGAGGAATGAAAATAGGTTGAGTGTCAAGAAGGAGGTCTATATCGAATCTATTTTCCTTTCGGAAGGGACACTAAGAAACTCATCAGGAAAAACATGAAGAAACTCTTTGACAACCAGAACCCACTAAATATGAGGGGCTTTAGACTCGATATCTCTATCTCGTACAAGATGATATATGCAACCCTTGGAGATCAACTTGTGAGCTTTAAGATAAGAGATAACCTACCCGTGACCACTAAGTCATGACCTTCCCACTTAATAATGGGTTGATTAGGGAATTGGAACTTAACCTTGCGGATTCTACAATCTATGGAAGCATAATATGCATGTAACCAATCAATCCCAATAATGATGTCAAAATCTACCATGTCTAATTTATCAAAATCACAAGGCAAGACTTCGTGTAATATAGACACGGAACAACCTCTATAGACTTTTTTAACAACAGCGAACTCCCCGATGGAGGTAGACACTTCGAAGGGGTCACATAATAAACCGGGACACATATGGAGCCTATTAGCAATAAAAAGAGTAATGAAAGAGAGAGTGGAACCCGGATCCAATAAAGCATGTACATCAAAATCATGATCCTTTAGCATACTGGTAACAACTTCGGGCGCCTCATCAACCCCTTGTCTCCCTTGAAGGGAATAAAATTGGTTATGACATAGAGCTTCTCCTTGTTGGCCACCTTGTGCCCTTTGATCACCATGGAAACCTTGTCCTTGGGGACGACCATCTCTATCCTTGTTTGGACAATCCATAATCTTGTGGCCCATTTTGCCACACCTAAAGCAAGCACCCACATCTCTATAACATTTACCACCATAAGTTTTATCACACCTTCCACGCTTAGGAATAATTAGCCATCATAACCACCATGAGCTGTAGGGTTGGACACCCTATCATTAGAAAATATTTTACCTTGGGCATTGAAGGACCTTTGGCCTTGGAATTTCTGGATTTGTTTAAAGCGACCACCTTTGGAGCCTTGGAAACCACCATCATGCCGAGCCCTCTTGAACTCACCACTCCTCATTTTCGAAGCCTTTTCCCTTCAAGTTGCTTAGTAAAAGTCATGAGTTGAGACTTCTATGAGCATGACAATGCGACATTCTTCATTGATCAAATCGGACACTCCCGACACAAACTTGTGCATCCTTGCCCTCAGGTCGACAACCAAGTGTGGAGCATACTTAGCAAGGTTGTTGAACTTTTCCTAACACTCATTGAACCTTGCTTGAGGTTCATAAACACCATCATCTTTGCCTTCCTTAGCTTTATAGGAAAGAAATGGTTGAGGATGGCGGCCTTAAACTCTTTCCATAGGATGAAATCATCACTTCCTCTCTCTACCTTCCATTGGGTAAACCAAATTTGTGCAAGGCATTTGAGTTGATAGGACACAAGTTCCACCTTGTCCTCCAAATTAACCCCCATAATAGCAAGCATCTTGTACATCTCATCAACGAATTCTTAGGGATATTCTACCATCTTGGAGCTATAAAAGTCTAGTGGGTTCGTCCTTAAAAAATCCCTCACCCTTGAGGCCGGAGTAGGGGCATGAGGAACTTGGGCTCCTTGGTCCATTTGGTTAGTCACGACTTGTGCCAAAAAATAACAACATTCTGATACCTAACATGCATAACCCCTACCTCACCTTGGGGAACTCGTGGAGCCGATGGGGCTGGTTCATTCTCGGGGGTGGGAGCTGTTTGGGCTGCTCGTCATTGAGGCATGATCTAGAAGACCAAAAGATCACTCATTAGAATAAAGAAATCCTCAACTTAAGTATAAAGCACGACATATAATATGAGGAAGTGAACTGTTCCTAAAATGCCTCATAACCTCCTATTAATAGTTATGGCATGCTTCACAACCATGAATAAGACTCTACTTGACGCGGTGTGTGGGATTTTGAGGATTATTTAAAAACCTAGTGCTCTGATACCAAGCTTTGTCACAATCCAAGACTAGGGCCTAGATGTGACACAACGAATGGGTAATCCAAATGAACCCCAAAAGAACCTCTTAAGCATGTATAACACATCTTTAGTTGCGAAAGCATAAAATTAAAGCAAATAACACATAATTTCTAAGGTAAGCATGACTTTGGACTTATTCTATGGGGATATTGTAGGGAAGAGGATTAACATGGATCACATAATAATTAAAGACTAAAGGGTGGGTAAGTATGACTCACGCTATGGGGGAATTTAGGGACTAGGGACTTCCACCACATCATACAACAAGCATTCAACACACAAGAGGAAATAAAGGACTAAGAGAAGTCTCCAATAGTACATGGACATAATAAGAACCTAATTCATAACATACAATCCATTTATCCAACAACACCTCTAAATATGAATGGAATGGGGACCAAGACATCTCCTGGGCCCACCCTCAATAGATAGTCTCTAAAAATAGAGTAGTCTAATCAAAAGCATGAAAGTAAGTGGATATTGTCCCCAAAAGTGGAGGACTCACCAATAGCAACTCTTCACTCAAATTGCGTAGCCACGTGGAGGAGGATGATGGGTGTGAGCTCTAGTTCCTGCATGGTTAGATCATGTAGGTAAAAAGTATGAGTTAGTAAATTTGAATATACTATGTATGCGGGGTGAAAATGCAATAAAGAGCATAAACCATAGTTAGACAATATGCATAATCATAATAAATGGATATAAGCTCCATATGTCATGCATGCTCAATACCATGATCAAAATATGCATAAGGAGTCATCAAGTCATATAACATAACATATATAGATGGAAAGGGACCATAACCAACATATAAGACCAAACAAGCTACTACTTGGAATCACGGTGTTCACTCCATATCGGACTAGAAGTGGTCACTTTCCCTGGATAAACCAAATACTCACCTTACGGGAACCTCCCCTTTTTGGAAAGTGCCTCTTAAACACCTTACGAGAACTCTACCCTTTTTTGTCACCATACGGGAACTCCCCCTTTTCGAGTTTTCTTAAGATAAGACCCTTACGGGAACACTACCCTTTTTTGATAATAAAAGTAGAAGCATTACGGGTTCATCACCCTTTTCGAATATTAAGCTGCATATACCTTAAGGGAACTTCCCCTTTTCAGATAGTCATGCTACCAGCAACTCACAACCTATGGTGGCAACATAGTTAAGGAAAGATGGCTACCTACCATGGCCCACTCAGTGCTAGGTAACAATCCTAAGAAATACTCAAATCATGCATATATCCATAATATACAAAGCATCATAATCTCATAATAATTTCATAGAGTAGCTCATCAAAACCAGGGCTTCTTAACATCCATATAAGGCTTCATAATTTTTCATAACTTTCATAGTACTTTTATATTTCATAACATAACTAATAACCCTTCAATTTATATCATTCACAATTTCACATATCTTTCCACAAGGCCTTCACATTCATAGAATCTTGGAAAACATCTTTATTCAAATTATGGTTGGTTCATATATAGCTTTAAAACCATGAAAATCAATAATGTATATCGTGAGAGGAGTAAAATACATCACTTGTACATTGTTCAAAACAACCCATCAAAAACATAACAAAGCTTAACTAGGGCATCATCAAACCCTCATAATAATTCATAATTTCACATGACTTTTCCAAGCATAATCAAGTTCAAAGGTATATCATCATAAAACACTTTGTATTATCATCATATAATAGCATTCATAGAATCACCATGTAAATGCATAACTTGAAAAATCATGAAAGAGAAGACGTTTGGTTGAGCTTGTGGAGGAAAGGTCTCCACAATCAAAATCCACATACCTTGGAGTGATTTTAATGGTGGAAATCTGATTAAGAAAAGGAGAATCCAAAACCCTAGCTTGGTCTTCTTTCTTGAGAGCCTTGAAGAGCTTGGGAGAGTTTTAAGACTTGGAATATTTTGGGTGGGGAGGAATGAGGTGAGTTAGGGTTGAAAAGGACTGAAAAGGGTTCCTTTGGGTGTTAGTACGACGTAGCATAGACATTAAATAGTAGGAAAGGTCCAATTTTCCCCTTAAAAAATTCAGCCGGATAGGACCTTTGAGACACCGTTTATGGGCTGTGGTCTAGTCTACGGGCCGTAGAGTAGGGGTTTCATCTAATAATATTTTCAATCCTTAGGAACTTCCTCTTATCCTCAACCTACGACAAGACTTATGACTCGTAAGTCAAACTACGAGCCGTCTGGTACCTCATAGATTTATTTTTCAAAAATCCCAAGTTTCATCAAGGCTGCCTGCCATTCCACGAGCTCACTTATGACCCATGGGAAAATTTATGGCCCGTAGGACCTCCAGTAAGACTCACTAAAACTTAGAAAATTTTCAAGATTCATTTCGTAGGCACTTTTATCCCTTTCCAACATGTGGGGCCTTGCACTTACATTCCTTATCAGAAGCATATAGATCCCAGAAAATGTTAAAACGACCTAGCAGAACAAATGTAGGTATTACAGATTCCAGATGATTTCAATATCATATATATATGCACACTTTACTCAAGGACCTCTAATAATAAACAGGTTCTCATTACACATTTCAACATAATCTAGAGGGTAAGAAAATACTAGCCTACTTGGAAGGCGGTTCCTCGCATTCCTGATCAGTTTCCTTTGGCTTCTCCCTTTTTGATCACCTCCATACATGACTTTGCCGTCAAAATGTGAATCACAAGATCAACATGGCTGATTTGACTTTAACATCTCAAGAAATGGTGAAATTACATCAATTATGGCTAAAATAAGGAAAAATGGAGACCATACCCAAAATACCAAATCAACCCCCATACAAATATCCCTACGTCACCCCGAGTCCATAGAAATAAATTGAGCTCAAAACAGATCCCAGAACAAGAGAAAATAGCTTAAAAACAAAGTTGCATTTCTTGTCAGAAAACATTTCTCACATAACTTATCGGTCAAATTCCACAAAAATACAATCAAATTAACAAGATCCAAGCATACCACATCATTCCTCTCGGGAAATAGAACTACTGACATAAATTTCCCTTAATTTCATTGAGAAATGATCGAGATATCACAATATAAATTTTTCACTCATTTCTAATATATAATTAGTAAAAAATAGTGATTTTACCTTGAAATATGCACTAAAATTGGAATTTGATACTTTCACAGAGTTCTTCGCGAAAATCGATACAATGTTGCCTTTTGAATCACTTAAGTTGAATAAAAAATGATCTAAAAAATACGGTCCAAAGTTGATAGAAATATTCATATAATTCCTTGTAACAAGCGTATATGTACATGTTGATGTCAGTCCACGTCATTTCCATGTGGAATAATCATTTCGCGCCATGTGGAAGCCTCAGAACATGTCATGTTACTCCTCTCATTTCAGCAACCTTCCAATCCATTTTTTCGCTATTTTGGGTTCGTTCAGACTCTGTTTTTTGTAAACGAACTATGTAACCATATGGATTTTGATGTTCCAGATCTAACGATGTGGTTGGAATTCCCAATGGAGATTCCCACAATAAAATGAGGGTACCAATTCTTTATATTCAACTTTTAATGAAAAGTCCCTAGGGGGCCAAATTGCATCCAAAAGTCCCCAGTATCAAACGAAAGGTCGTTCTAGACTAAACTTGATGTTTCAGAGCTGACCGCACTATCAAAATTCTCATCTAGAGCACCTTTCCCGAGGGTATTAACTAAGTCAACTATTAATCGGTTCTGATGGCTAAATTTCAATCCGTTATATAACTACACTGGACATGCTCCTAGACTAATTCGGCTGCTCCAGAGCTAATGAAACCATCAAAATTCTGCGCTAAGGCCATTTACTAGGACTTTACTAGAAAACTCATCTTACAATTATAACTTCTCGGTTAACTCAAAAATCCACATAATTCACAACCAAATAAACCAATAACCATCCCAACAAATCACCAACGGCCTGAGGTCACTATACACATGCTCAAATTAATAAAATAACTGCAAGACCATAGAAATGACTTGGAGGGTCATTACAACATCCCCCACTAATAAGACTTTTATCCGCAAAAGTAAAAATACAGGCTTACCTAGAGACTCCAATCCGAACCACGTGGGGATCCTTATCATTAACTCATAGTAACTAGTTAATACAATGATCATAATCATGCTTAGCATCCAACAACCTGTAACAACCCAAAAATTTTTGAAATCTCCTTATGATTGGCCTTATATGATGTACTACAAGTCATGGTTGAGGTTTGGTGGCCACGGGTTGAGTTTAAGTGGCCGAATGCAAATTGGGCTAGTTGGTGGCCTAGAGGGATAGTTTCGGCAGTGTACTTCAAATAGTCATAACTTTTGATGTGGGATAAACCATGTAGGATACTATATATAAAATTGAATCTCTTTGAGTTAGATTTGCAACACAACTGGTTTCACTCAATTTGGAGTACGGATGAGGGAGATATGGCTCAAACAGTGAGACTGTGTGAAATTCGAAAGACATTGGAGATAGGCTCAGGAAAATGGCCAAGGACAGGGACACGGACTGTCAAACTTTTCACGGCTCGTCTAGGGTTCGTTAAGTGTTCCAGTGAGCTAGGGGTGGCCTGGAACCACGCCTAAGCCAAGTCTAAACCAACGAAGCCTTGAACGGCTCGTTTGAGCTTGAACGGGTCGTCCACTGCCATGTTAAGTTGGACAGTGGCTAGGTCAAGCCTTGGACATGTTTTAGGGGACTAAGTATAGTTTGATAAGACCTCAGAAAACCAGCTACACCTCATACGGTCCATCAAGTTGTTCGGGAAGTGTTACAGAAAGTCCTCCGAGAGTTCGCGTTGGAAAATTGGCTAAGGGAGGCTTGACGGAAGGGGAAACGGCTCGTGCACTGTTGAACGGGCAATGTAGCTTCCATTTGACACTGCTTAGTTCCGGAAAGTTGTATTTTATTAATGGTATTTTCGTGATTTAACATTTCCCTAAGCCCCTTTTTGGTCCCCTAAGGTCTCCTAAACCCCT